>SZYD01002638.1:0-135703 GCA_009363875.1 Mikania micrantha
TGAAAGCGGGGAAAATCATGGACTTCAGATCCGGGCTTTAGATGTTGGAATTCGGATATGACATTTGGGGTAAACCTTCTGTTCCCATATGCGTTGATCTGGTCTTTCGAGTTGTTTCTGTCCATTTCTAATGGGCCATGTAACTCTAGACATAGTCTAAGTTATGACGTTTTAAGCTAGACCTTTTTCTAGCCCAATTGCCTTTGTCCAGTTGGTCTAGGGGCTGTTTGTTTGCGTCTGAATAGATCTGATGAGTCTGAATCTGAATAGTTCAGACTGTTTGTTTCCCGAAAAAAACACATGTGAATGAACCAAATGTCTGAATGGAGGTCTGAACCATTTAGACTTGAAGGGAAGGGGCTGGTTCATCACCTACTCGACCGACAGAATCACGGATCAACTAGATCTTGGATCAACTCTTTGCCAAAGGCTTTGAGACAAGATGATTTGATAGATGTTTAATTGTTTATCTATTTTGTTGAACAATACTTCAGGTGATGACATGGCTCCCTTTTTTGACAATTCGGAAATGATGAGCACGAAGATCAGTGTACTGTACTTCATCATGTTCCAGTTCTTCCTGAGGCTATATCTTGTATTTAAACTTACATCTCATATAACACAAGAAACCGGTGTGGTGGCTGAATCAACATTTGCGGGGGCCGTTTATAACATACTCCTTTTTCTGTTGGCAGCTCATGTATGTTCTTATTGTTCTTACCATGTATTAATGCTATATTTCTCCTTTTGATGAAAAAATTTTGTCATCATTTTAAGGTTTTTGGAGCTTGCTATTACCTACTAGCAATTGTGAGCAAGGCAAGGAATGTGTTGGAAAGATGTATGTAATCTTGAAGAACCGGGCTGTGGTGAGAGGTATTTCAACTGTCGGTTCCTTGACGAACCTGGGCGAGCCTCGTGGTATCAATCGAGCAATATCACAGAATGTGTGGACCGGAGACAGATTTTTTTGAATTCGGAATGCTTTTTGATGCGGTAGACTTTGGAGTTGCATCATTGGATTTTTTCACAAAGTACTCTTATTGTCTTTGGTGGGGACTCAGAGCTTTAAGGTAACAATCGATGATTTTACACTTTTATGTACTATACTTGACTTCGCTTCCAAGTTTCATACCACAATCTTAACTTAATTAAGTTAACATAAATTTTTGCAGCTCGAGAGCAGAGGAACTTCAAGCAAGTACATTTTTTGCAGAAACTCACTTTTGCATTGTCATTTCACTTACAGGATTGTTGCTTCTTGCTATGATTATTGGCACCATGGAGGTGAGTTTACCTTTTGCTTTCTTTGTTATCCAAATTCCAAATACATGTCTAATTGATCGATTTAACGTCGAAATTAATAGACATACCTTGAATCAAGAACCGAGAGATTAGAAGAATACAGAATCCAACAAATGGATACAGAAGAATATATGAACCATAGGCAACTGCCACAAGAAATGAAAGAGCGCGTACGCAAACACAATCTTTACAAATGGATCAAGCATAGGAATGTCGAAGAAGAAGATATAATGGCTGCTTTACCTATAGACGTCAGAAGAGATATTAAGCATCACATATGCATCGAGCTTGTTCGACGAGTAAGTTCTTTGATAACTTCTTTGTGTTTACAGTTTTGTGCATTCCTTGCATATCAAGATACACCTTACATAGAATGCAAAACCTGTTAACTCGCATAGGTTCCTCTGTTTGACCAAATGGACGAGCGCACGGTGGATGCAATATGTGACCGGTTAAAACCTGTAATCTGCACTTCCCGAACTTGTTTACTACGTGAGGGAGACCCTACCAGTGTAATGTTTTTCATCATGCATGGGCATTTGGATTCCTACACTACAAATGGAGGTCGATCGGGTTTCTGGAACCAATGCCAGATTGGACCTGGGGACTTCTGTGGAGAGGAACTACTGACATGGGCGCTGGACCCACGTTCAACGAATCTCCTCCCGTTGTCCACACGGACAGTCACATCAGTCGCTGACGTGGAGAAGCATTTGCTCTTTCTGCAGAGGATTTGAAATTTGTCGCCACACAGTTTCGTAAGCTGCACAACAAGAAACTGAGGCATACATTTAGGGTTCACTCGCACCAGTGGAGGACATGGGCTGCTTGTTTATACAAACTGCTTGGAGACGGTATAAAATCCGCAAGTTGGTTAGGATGCTCTGTGCGAAAGAGAATTATAACAAAGCGAATCTTAATTCGCAAAGCAAGAATAAAGCAAAGATTAGTGAGACTGGATCTTCTTTGAATACAAAGAATGCCGAAAGCGGTGAGATTTTTGAATCTGATAATGTTATTCGTACACCAGTATCAAAGCCAAAGGATCCCGACTATTTAGATTGAGAATTTGTGAAACGGGTCGTAATTTTTTCTCTCGGTAAAATAATGCTAGTAAACCCGCCTTTGTTTTTATTAAAATGATCATATAAGATGCAATGTAGTTGAAGCAAAGCTCAGTTTCACATGATTTCTTGTTTGCATGTGTAATTCTATAAATGCATTTTGTTGTCTCCTGCCTAGGCCTGATCATGGGCTCATAACTGAACCGGCCAAGAACCGAGGCTGAGTTCAGCGGATTTGAGAATCCGAGGTCCAGACCATTAATGGTTAGGTCGGGCTTGGGTTTGTAGGATTTATCGGGTCGGGTTATTTCACAAATTAGCTATACAGCAAGTTATTTCACATGTTTTTGTCTATTTTCATCATTAAAGACTTAAAGTGAGGCCCGTGAAGCTTCTGGAGTACAAATGGGCCTCCACAAACAGTTCAAACTGAAGTTGTGACATTGTGTGGGCCACTGGGCCTTTACAGTTAGACTGATAATATTTGAACTCCCTGGACCCTGGTCCTTGTAATCTTGTATGCTGTTACAGCTAACCAGCCCTACATGTGAGCCCACGACATTTATGAACCATATGACAGGAAAGCTTGACCAGACAGATCTAGTTCATGGGACGAATTGAACCCTTGCTAGTAGGGGACAAGATCATTGACCCTAGTACCAGAACACAAGAAACCAAGTGAGTTGTGAATAAATAATTGGTATCAGGCGTGATCAACCAGAAAGACCATAATGGGTGCATGGACCACTATGACATTAGTCAATAAAACAAACTTTAACTTAAGCCCATTTATTAATTCTAGAACATTAAAAAAAGTAATTCTTAATTAGGATATGATTGCTTCTTATACAAGTTACATAAACATGCTTGCATGTCTTACTTTGGAATGAAGTATGTTATTAAGTGTTCACATTCTTCCAATGAAAATTGGAACTTTTGACTCTACACATGTGTCATGAAAAGTGTGACTTGGTAGCAAATTCATAGAACATTGTTTAATAAACATATTTTTAGCTGTGACAATATCTATGTTGTGTATCTTTCTGCTAACCCGGTTTAACATCAACGTACCAGACATATTAACATATTTATGTCATACATCTTTTGACCACCTTTAACCCTGAGACGGACTTTTAATAATGCATGGTTTGTGTATGCATCATCTACCTATTAAAAGAAATGAGTAGTTTTAGAGGACGCATTTCATGTTCTGGTGCAATCTGAAATTTTTTCATGCTTCTCTACTAATAATCAGTAAATTTTTCCTGATTAAATTATATAATTAAATATCAAAAATATAAATCTTCTTATTCTAATAATTTACTATTTTATTAAAATTCAATACACTATAAGAATATATTTCAATTATATCTTATCCTAAAATAAAATTATATAATTATGAAATAATTCATATGATTTGATATTAATGAATTATATTTTATAATTATTCAACTCGTATAATATACGGGTTTCTAGGCTAGTACTCTAACATATAAGTACATAGAGATGATATGTTAAGCCTTACTTTTTTCGTGTCTTTCCACCTATTTTATTTATTTTTATCTTCTAATAGACATACTTAAACAATCGCACATTCCTAATCTTATTTATCATTTATACGATTTTTGGTTTTGTACTTGATGAGTTGGAAATAAAATATATTGTGATTTTCCAAATTTTATTTTTATATTATTTAACATATAATACACGAGTTAAAAGTTATGTCCCTTATAAGTTTGAGTGTTTTTTAGGTTACTTGTTCATAGTTCAAATACATATCGAAGATCTTGGATCAACTTTCTATCAAAACATTAAGAAAAAAAAGCATCACAATTAATATGCTACTTGTTTTATGAATATACTAGTTTATTGACCTGTGTATTACACATGATTGTATTAAAAATAAGCATTACAAAGAAATCATGATAGAAAATTAGATATACAAATAATATAAAATTTTTAAAATATGAAAATAAAAGTATATTTTATAAATATCTAAACATCTTTTTAAACAATACAAATAAAAATAATATTTAAAATTTTGAATTTTCAAAATTATTAATTGAAAATGTAAAGTTTGAAATGATTAGATTTTCATTAATATTTTAAAATATGAATATTAATTGTATTTCTTTAATTTTGGATATTTGACTTTATTGTATTAAATGAAAATAATTTCTAAATTTGTTAAATATGCCACATGGATAGCCTATATATATGCCACGTGTCAAATGTGATGTGGATAAGCTAAAATAACGACACGTGGCGTATTGTTATTCTTTTATTATATAGTATAGATAATACATAGTGTTGAATTATATATGGGTAAAACAGTATTTGCTACCTCAATGATTTCGGTCGTATATATGTCGTCTGTGTTATCTTTGACTTGAAGCCAAATTAATTAATTAATTGATTAATTAATTAAGAGTGGCATTAATTAATTATATTTTTTGAACAACTAATCTGGTTACTATACTAACAGGTCACTAGAGTATCATCGTGTTACCGATGGTACCATCCGTTCATATCATACCCGGCCACCACCAAGTAACAAGTTCATAAGAAAACTCAATATATACTTTAAGAAAAAAAAACTAATTGTGCGATTCGAATCCAGGACCTAAGTAACTAGTTAACGAGTAATTAACCCAACATTATGCATGCCATGCATGTGAGACAGATTTTAGTACGTAATTGAGGGTTAATCATTGTGGTTGCTTTCACGTACTTTACTTTTAGTCAGTAAAAGTAAAGTGTTGAAGAGTCTTGAGCTATTTTTATGTTCATCTTTTACACTTGACATACTCTTCTATCTTCTTTCAAAAGCTGTTTGTTTCATTGGTCTTGTAAAAGAATCTTATTGATAGATCGATCACCTTCTATATCCACTTTACAAACAAATTAAAACGGGTCCTACGCTTTTTTTTTTTTTTTTTAATTTGCAAATTTATCAAAAAATTGGGATTGTTAATTAATATATGTTAACATTTTTGATAAATGAACATTGAGTTAGGATTACAATTGATGGCTATTAGTGGGAACTAATTGTGTGTCGTTAGAAAACTCATGTATCTAACATTGGTTACATTAACAATTATGTTAAAGTAAAGTTGCTAGTAATGATCGTTGTCACTGATCGAAAACAAGACATCAATCAGTGGTAAGTAGTTACGATTGCTAGTAAGTTGTAAAAGATTCGCAATTTTACAAGTGCTTTGTTATCGTATCATTCGTGGTTAATTATTTCTATATATTTTTATTTTTATTCAGGTTTTGATTCTTCTAGCTAGTACGTTGTTGTTTGGTGTTATAGACGAATCAATTTCATAATTCACTTTCAACATATGAAAAATATAATGGCATAATTAATTATGATAGTATATATGTGATAGTTAATTAGTTGTTAATTTGAAGTTCAAAACTAGGATGAGAATGCAAAAGGGGTATGAACATAAACCATGGTTCATTTGGAATCTTATCTTTGAAAACCCGATATTGAGAGAAAAACACACTTAATCTTATCTAAGTCGTTTATTCGGGATCTTGAAAATAGTTATGTGGTTCACATTAAACCATATTTTTAAAATCCCAATTTTTTATTCAATTTAAAATGTACCACATTTTATTTTCAAGATTCAAAATGGATGGCCTAGGTAAAGTTTAAGGATTTTTCTCTCTAAAATCGGGTTTTTCACATGATACAATCCCTACGTGTGTGTGTATATACGTGTGTGTAGGAGAAATATCATATAAAAAGTTTATTTTGCCTAACAATGCTAAAAAAGGTTTTTAAAACCTCTAAAACCGACTGAAACAAACTCAGATTGAACTTATTTCGATATCATTTGAGCAATCTTATCGAATTCTACAATGTTAGTTATTAGGTTTTAGCTTTAACAACCACTTTTTGAGTTTATATTTTAGGGCTTGATTTTTAGG
Source organism: Mikania micrantha (assembly GCA_009363875.1). Lineage (NCBI taxonomy): Eukaryota > Viridiplantae > Streptophyta > Magnoliopsida > Asterales > Asteraceae > Mikania > Mikania micrantha. Next base: position 6,312 of record SZYD01002638.1, read on the forward strand.
TTTTAGGTTTTAGGTTTATCTTTAGGTTTAGGGTTTGTTTTTAATGTTTTGGTTTTCATATTAGGGTTTATGTTTATGATTTAAGGTTTGACAAGTCGGTTTCAATGATGCAAAAATGAATTCATCGAAGTTTGTTTGGGTCAGTTTTCGATTTTTGAAAATACTTATTAGCCTTCTTAGGCCAAATTGACTTTTAAAAGTAACTTTCACACACACACACACAGAGGATCAAGATTATATAATAACCCACCTTATTTGTGCAAACTCGATTAACTCCAACAAAATAAGCCTAAATCTTTGATTTTTTTCATTATCTTTATAATACATGTACAAGATTAAATTTTTTATGTGTTTGTGCAAATTCATCACCGTTTAGGATCTTACATGAGTGTAGTCGTAATAACAAATAAATATCTACAATGTAACACAAACTTACACTTGTTTTAAATATTAAACGGTGATGAATTTGTACAAACACATACAAGAAAATAGTCTTTTACGTATAAAATAAAGGTCATGAGTGAAAAATAACATAGTCTTGTATATATAAAATAAAGGTCATAGGTTGATCTTGTCAGTGTTAATCATGTTTCCTCAATTAATATGGGTTAACAACAGATCCTCCCCTATATACACACACATATGCAATCAATGATATACATTTAAAGTACGTACAAAATGGATGAATGAAAAAGATACAAGGCAAGAAAAACATATGCGTGTCTACGTGTTGTAACACGACTAGACACAAAAAAGAATGAACGTACTCTATTAACCAAATGAAATGATTCACGAATCGGGTGTACGTGTACTCGTTTCACTTATCCTTTGATTCTCGAAAGTTAGTGGTTTCTTCACAGGCATTCCATACACATGGCCAAAACATAAACTTAGTCCCTTTTTCACTCAATTATATGTTCCGGTACCCTTTTGTTTTCTAGCTACAAACCACAAATTAAATAAATCAACAAGCTAATGTCTATATATTATTATTTGAAATATGAAATTAATACATACTCTTTTGCACATTGAATCTTGCATATTAGATAAAAACTTTAACAAATATACCAATTAAACACCCCTAGCTACGTGATTTCTGTGTTCAAAATGCGTATTAGGTTGTACATGTGGTAGTGATTTGCAAACCCCTAGCTAGTGGTAGCCTCTTGAATTCTCTTATGAGATGTCTTGGGTTAGAGTCTCACGTAGAGCAAATATTGCTCTGGGTTGAGCCAGAAGGTTCTCCTAGTTGTAGGTTTCCACCTAGGCGGGGTGGATCAGGTCAACATACTTTGTTATTTGGGCGGAAGTGTGTTCTATTTGCCAGGGTGATCACGGGTGACCGGATGTTTGCAGTAAAAAAATGTAATCTTTCTCCTATCAATAGATGGTTATCAATAGTTTAGTGGTTTGAGTCTCTGAGACATAGGAGGAGAGTGATTTTAATGCAGATTCTATTGCATCCATGTTAAAGTATATGTGCCAAAAATATAAAGTGCAAAAACCCTTTGGGAAGTTATGAAATAGAATAGTAGAGATTTGTGACATGAGTAATGATGGTTGTGTTGAATTCAAGTGTATTGTGTTTTATTTTGTATGCTTCTAATAACAAATGAATAATTGTAAGATGAACATGTGACGATTATACAAAAAAATAACATGTCAAACTAATTGAATTTATTATTTATTTTTTTTAGTTTACATTACAAATAAGTAATTTTATCAATAAAATTCAAATTTATTTTAGTTATTTTTCTATTTATATAAAATTTCATAAAGTTATTAAAATTGTTAATTGAGTATAGTTATCATTTCAATACATATAGGGGTGAGCACCGGGTAAGGGGGTGTCATGTCCTGGTGACGCCCAACACTGGCGTGAGCCTAGTCATGGGCAGCAATGCGGAACGGTATAGTACAAGAAGGGGACGGAGGAGTGAGGAGAGGGTAATGGTTATATATGTATATATATATGTGAAGAGGAGGGAATACGAAGAGTTGTTTATTTGCTGCTTACGTGGAGTAAAGAGAGAGTATTGGTTATACAGTCTTACATAAGGCATGCTTGTTGTGCGGCTTGTGCCTGCTTAATTTATATCAAACATGAATATGAAATATCATATTCATTTAAAAAGTATCATCTGCTATTGTATTTCACTAATTTACAAGATGCTGATTTCTTTTTTTTTTCCTTTTTTTTTGTTGGTTTGATAAAATCAATTTTGTTATTACTAACTTACACGTGTTTTTTTATAATTATGCATAAAGTCCATTTTTTTAATTATGACATCAAGCTATCTAGCTACCGAATAGATATACAGCTAGTTTTTAAAGGTGTTTAAATAGCGTAAAATGTTAAATGGGTTACCGTGAGGTAGTAACGGATCGCTTATTTATCACTGATATTGTAAATCACTAGATGTGTGTTACAAGTGATGTTGTAATTAACCATGAGCTTTAATACGAAAAAATAATGTTTTCACATATGATTTTTTTCAAAAGAAAAGTTGGGGCTGATTTTTAGAATATTATTAAATAACGCTAATATAAAAGAGTATATAAAAACAAAGTTTTACAATTTACTAAAAAAAGTATAAAAAAACAAAGTTCCCCATACCATTTATAGAATGATAATTAATTAGTTTAACGTACGTGTGAGTCAGTAATTGATGCCGTTGAGTCGGTCGTTCGCTCGCTTGGATTGGAGTGGCATGAAATTCTCATTTACTTGTATACTATTTGTTGTATTTTATGTTTGATCCGTAGACCATGGTAATTAAGTACATATAACTATACAATAAACTCACTTTTTTTTATTTATATTAGCACGTGAGTACGTGAATCTATATCGTATAATAACTCACTCTTGTTGTGATAATACATACCGTCAAGATCAATTTAAATCTTTATTTTCTTTAATATAATTATTACACATATAAAACACCCTCTTTCATGTGAAACAATTATAAGATGCATCTACTTCCTCCAAGAAGCCAAATATGTATGTGCAAAACTACAAAAATTCAAGAAAAATATTGCTAACGAATTTTGATTCGTTGCTAAACAAAAGTTTGTAATAATTCACTATAAACTCAAGATAAAATGAACGTAATTATATATATACACATATTAAAATATCATTAGCTATAGATTGGATGATAATTTCTTGTAATGCATAATGATTAAAATAAAATATTAAATAGCTGCATTCGTTTATTTTGGCTTTTGAAGCTACACAAGTACACGTCTCTTTCGAGCCAACTTATCCATATGCACAATGTTGCAACCCATGTTTTAGGAATCTAGGACCGCAATTTTTATCAATTCACGTGCAATTGATCAATAGTATTTAACATATGATTAAAAATTATTTGAAAAAATATTCCAATTGGTGACTAAAATCGCCAACATTTTATAAATTTAACATACAAAATGTATAAAAACTAGAAGGAGCTTGGTCGTGGGTTACTACGACTGACCTGACTAGTTTAACACGGATGATTATTTTAAAATTTTAAATTGGGTTATGGAACTCGTTTGTTGTTGTAATCAAGTGTTTTAAACTTCTTTCAAACATACAAATGCATGAAAATATATGAAACTTACATCAAGTACATGAAAATATGGTTCAAATACATGAAAAATATTAGTGTCAATTCGGTTTCTTTTAAGAAAATTACTTTTAACCCAAACAATTATTGCACTTCTCAACTTTTAAATATCTAAATCCAAGATTCAATTCTCAACATTAAAAATTTAAGGTATGTTGTAACACCCCGACCGATGGCGGAAACATCGGGGTGACACGAAGTGTAGATTGTTCATAGCTTAGGGTATAAAGATGTAAATAATCATAACTAAACATTCAATGCAATATTAATTCAAGCATTCAATACATAGTCAAATAAGTTCAAACCTAACTATTACATCATTCAAAATTCAAATTCAAATCCCAATACATAGTTCAAATTAAATAAAAATAGATCCAAGTCCAAATGAAAGCTAATTTTCATTTCCACCTGAAACATGTTAAAAATCAAGTGTCAACTCAAAGAGTTGGTGAGTTTCATAGGTTTTGACACTCAAACCAAAAGGTTTAATAAAAATGATATAGATAATGATATATGTGAATTCTAAGCATAACGAACATAGTCAAAATGAACTAGCAAGTAAAGCAGATCAACAAATGATAACAAATGATGTTTGACCTATGATTAGCATTACTAAAATGCTCAAATAGTAAACTATCACCGCGGGCCTCCCCCGAAGGGTAAATCAAACAACGGTGGGATGGTTGGTCCAATAGATCTATCATAGTCACTAAAATGAATGTGATCAATGCCTATGCTTAGCTAAAGTTCACTAACTATAAGGCCATTAGCTAAGTTCACAAGTAAATGAAATAAATAAGTTGCATGTTTCACCCCTAAAACAAAAATAGTAAAAGGGGGGCTACGAAGACTCACCTTAGTGTTCTTTGGTAGTCTTGATAAATGTCAAAGTATGATCCAAATAATATCCAACACAATTTCAATGTTCACCTAAATAGTTCAATAGGCATATGTTTAACAAAACTATGTCATTCTATGGATCTAACTAAGTTCTATAATGGGTCAACGGATTCGATTTGTTTTGAATAAACACAATTAGATTTTTGTCATGATTTAAATAATAAAATATCTAAATTACAAATGTTGACTTTAAAGTATTTATTTATAAATTTAATTATTGATTCAAAACAATTGATTTTTGATAATTCTTGTATAAACATATTTAAGTATTATGTTTATAACATTTATTATAAATAAATAAGAATAGGTTTATGAGTAGGGATAAATAAATAAATAAATAAATAAATAAATAAATGAGATTAAGAATTGTTAACAAATAAATAAATAAATAATTATCTAAATATATGAGATAAAGAGTTGTAAAATAAATAAATAACTAAATAAAGGAGAATAATAGTTGTAGATAAATAAATAAATAAATAAATAAATAAATAAATAACTAAATAAATGAGATAAAGAGTTGTAAATAAATAAATAACTAAATAAATGAGATAAAGAGTCGTAAATAAATAATTAAATAAATAAGTCTATGAAACTTATTTATTTATTTATGAAACTTTATAAAACTTTGTTTAGTTATTTTATCATTACAATTATATGTAAATGATTTAAGTAAGAACATATAAATAAATAAATAAATAAATAAATAAATAAATAATTCAATAACTAAATAAATAAATCACTAAATGAATAAATTAATAAATAAATGGTCTAAGAACTTATTTATTTACGTAAATAATTAAAATAAGTAAATACTTATTAATTTATTTAAGTAAGTAAAAATAAGTAAAATTGATAATAAAAGTTATAATTACAATTTAAGTTTATAACATTTTTTTTTCATTACAGATTAATATTTTTATTTATAAAAATATTTTCTGGGTAATTAAAATATTTAAAATAATGTTTAATATAAAAAAATGGGAAAAAAACCGGTTTTAACCCGGTTGAAGGGGTTCAAACCCGCGACCATCACACACACACAACACATGCATTAACCGGTTGATCTAGACCGTAGTCTGCAAAAGAGATACGTTTTAATTTCTTTTATCATAACCGGATTTGGGGTCCCCAATTCAGAACCTTAACCGAACGAGCCCTATTCCCTTTTTCCTTCGAATTCGTTCTGTTATGAACCCGATTGATGTCAACATCATCGGGTTCTTGTTTAGGGATTAAAGGCGAGCACAATGGTGTACGAAATGCTAACCTTTATTTGCTATCTTCGTGATTTCGATCGAGAGAGAATGAGACGAGCGGCCGAAGGTTTATGATCTTGAATCGCGATTTCTTCAACTTGTGTGTTGGTTCTGGGTTCACAGACGGTCTCGACAGGAGCAAAGGAAGATTTTGGTAGAATTAATTGAGTTTTTATACTCGTTTTGTTCGAATTTGAATTCACAATCGATGGTTCTATGTTTGGGAAGGATTTAGTGCGTTCGTGAGCTGTAATCGGTAGTAATTATCGATTTAAATCGATTACGCGTTTTAAATCCATGCCAAATATAATTTAATTAGCTGTCATCGCGTGGGAATCGGTTGAATGCGCAAACGGGTCGAGCAAGAAGGGAATGGGTCGATCCAAGTTGAGTTGGGTGAAAGAGAAACCCATCTATGTCCATATTACAAAACAAGTCCCTCCTAATTTCCTTGTTAAATAAAACTTTCAGTTTTTACACCTTTTACCCCCTAAACTTTTATAAATCATTGTTTTAAATTGTTATAAATTATTTAAAAATTTATTCACACTTCACAATTAATATAAATTTATTATATTTCTATAAAAATATTATTTTAAATGTCATATTATAATTATAAAAAAATTTGTATTATTTATTTAGTTATGAAATAAAGTTTATAAAAATTTAAAATTTAAAATTTATTTGTTTATTCTATAAAAATTGTAAATAATTTCTAAACCTTATAATATCTATTATAAAATTAATTATCTTGTTTTTGTTTGAATTAACTTATCATACATAAATACAATCAATAATAATAATAAAATTCCTAATGACGTCATAATTGCTTTATTAAATATAAATGGTTATTACAAATTTCGTAAACGTTACATATGTCAAACAGACGAATTAAAACACGCTTTTTTTTTTGTTTCAAAACAATCTATAGTGGTTACATATACAATGTTTTAACTACTCTACCAACAATAATTAAGCAAGTTAAATAACTACAAACGTCATTAAATAACAGCTAATTGCACTTCTCAACTTTTAAATATCTAAATCCAAGATTCAATTCTCAACATTAAAAATTTAAGTTATGTCAAACAGACGAATTAAAACACACTTTTTTTTTGTTTCAAAACAATCTCTAGTGATTACATATACAATGTTTTAACTACTCTACCAACAATAATTAAGCAAGTTAAATAACTACCAATATCATTAAATAACAACATTAATAGGTCCGGCCGTTCGGTAATCACATCATCATCATTGTTTTAATTAAACATGCATGTCATGTAAACTGATATAAAAATCGGCCTAGACGACCCATGCCGTATATTTGTGACCACAACGTACTCCACAATGTATGCAAATAGAATAAGAGAGTTGTCTTTTCTAGTGTCCCGTGTTAATGGCATCATGTGTTGTTTGTATTTAATTTGGTTGGGACCAAAAGTCTTCCGCAGCTCCCCATGAAATTGTGTGGTTTTTTTTTACCTTATCTTCTGTAAACATCATACAAAACAACCCAAAACTCAACAAGTGGGTATCTTTTGACAATTGTCATTTGTCTCACACTACTCAACTACTTATCTAACAATCATTTTTCAACCAACACATTCATCACTCCATTAATACGCCCGTATATACATACGTATGTACGTACATGTATATGTATATAATTATATATATGTGTATGTGTTTGTGTATATACATGTTAAGGTTGTGTACAGTTTACTAAATATTGCAAAAACTCGAATAACAAAACGAGTCATTTATATTTCAATCTTAAAAATTCGTAAGAAAATAATCAATAATTAAATTAAATTAAAACAAAAGAATATGAACAAGTTTTGATTATGTAGGTAATATTTCATTCATGTAATCCATACACACGTGTAGTTAAACTAAACTACTAAAATTTAGAACTAGTGACCAAGGTTGGCCTAGAAGAATTTAAAAACTATGAAACATCAATGTTTATTAGAATTAAGTAACACAGCTTAATTATTTATTTATTTTTTGCCTCAAGCTTCGGAATATATATATTTTTTTTTTGGGGTCGGCTTCGCTCGTGAGTAATTTGTTTAATGGGATTTTATGAAAAATATTTAAAAAAATGAAATGGAGATTATAAACTTAAACGTTTAAGTTTATTATTTTTGTTATGTAATAATCTGGTGTTTTGCAATAACCCTAACCCTGTAATACATGTAGAAAATAATTAAAATTTTAAATGTGTGTATATATTAAAAATTAAACTAGCTAGCAACCACTTGTCAACCATTGCTTAGCCCATTGGTAGAGTTCCAACCTTTTATTGTAGAGGTTGTGAATGCTCCAACCTTTTATTGTAAATGTTGTGGGTTCTACTCCCGTCGGGGTTAAGTTGGAGGACATTTATCCCATATGAGTCATATGAAAATCCTGATGTTTATCTCAGGTTTCTCGATGGGGGGCGAGAGTTTACCTATTACACATGGTTCCCGCACATCCAAGGGGCGTGTCTTTGATAGACCCGGTTAAGACAACATACATGAAATATTGCCTTTAAAAAAAAAGCGAGCAACCACTTAAAATTTATTTTATCTAAAGATATAGGAACAGAATAGATGTTAAGTTGTATGGGTCAAGACGTAAGCTAGGTAGGTCTTTTTTTGAGTTTATAAATATAAATTATAATATTTATTAACACAAGAAAACATGGGGATAATGAACCCGCATGAAAGCATGCAGAAACAAAATACATCTAAACTACAATAAAAAAATAATATTCCAATGCCCAATCCCCAATTTGCGGGTATTATTTAATTATAAACAAATAATATTTGTATTATTTTATGGAAGATATATAAGAAAACGAAGTGAACGAAAGAAAGGCTAATTTTGGGATTTGTGAACTTTGAACAGTTCCAGTACCATGATTTTGTTTTATTTGGTATGTCTTTAGCTAGCTTATACACTAAGCACTTTTATAAAATTTAGAAACATATAATATATAATCAATTTATTGATATTTTAATTATTTCCGATATTATTTTATGCACTAATACATTCATCCCTGCAGAGTGTTGACGAATTGAATGGTGGTGGATCGCTAGAGAAATAGACCATGGTCGGTATACATTTCTACATTTATATATTTATATATGTTACATCAGTAGCAGGAGAAATAGTAGTAGTAATAGACATTATTGTTTAAAACGATAATAAGAAGCCAAAAAGAATTAATATTGAGTTTTGAAAGACTATTTTGATGCAATGGAATGAACACAACATAGTACCAATCTTGAAAGTGATCTCAAAGCGGAAGAAATGATACACAACAATGCCTGTCAATCTTAACCTATAGGAAGATATATGAGAAGAATTGTGTAAATAATTATTGCATTTTGGTTGAAATGGGTATCATTGTGACATATAATGAGTTGAGATAGGTAACATCTTAACACAAAACAGGTTAAGATAGATAACTTTCAAAGGTGAGAATGATCAACAATGTATTGATGAGAAAATCATTATAAGTTATTCAAATAAACTATTTGTTTAGTTACAACTCATTTTAACTTGAGCGGAATTGATTTTTTTAAAACAACCTGTTTAAATCAAACTGGTTTTGCTTAAAACTCATCCTAACCCTCACTCATCCTAACCCCCACCCGTTTTAACCCGTTACCCAACCCAACCCAACCTGTCCATTTTGCCAGACATATACACAACATTGAAGTTAAAGAAGAAATGACATTATACTTTCCGATGAATAACAAGCGATGGATAATGAACGCGCAATAATAATCCTGAAGGCCATTGAAAGTTCAATACATTTTCAACCAATTAGATCAATACTGAATATTTATATTTATGCTTTGTATTATTATGTGTTTAAATAAATACAATTTTTTTAATGAATTTTAATTTTTTGTTCAATACTTATAAATTTTATTTAACAAAAGAATTAAAATAAACCGATTTTTGGATCGGTTCAGTTCCTGGAAAATACATGTTAAAAAACTGATTATTAACCAAACTGGTTTTTGGGAAAACGATAAACCCTAATTGACCGGTTAATTGGCACAGTTAATTCAAAACCGATATCCAACTGGTTAACTGGTTTGTGCACGTCTAGACAGGAGGGTGTGGAGTCCTATTGCTCGATGTCTAAGGATCATCTTGCCTATCTAGAGAGCACCCCAATGTATTTTAAACCTAAAATAAAATGGAGTCACTTTATATTAAGTCTACATAGAATGGGCCATTGGAGGACAACATTATGACAACATGTTGGGTTTTTTACTTTTGTGGTAGTTCCTTTCATAAACGTTTGGCATTTCAACTAAAGAAGCAATGGATGGGTTGCTTTTGATGCTATTGTTAATTTTTCTTATATTTTGTTTTGAAAACATACATTGTAAGACTAATATTAAATACACAAATTGAATAAAAAGAATTCATTGATTATTTATTTATTATTTATTTAATTTTTATAGTCAAGTGGGCTTATAATATTGGTTTTGTTGTAAGAAAAACAGAGAAAATGAAGGAAGGATGGGGGATTGGGGACAGTAACAGGCAATAGCATGCTTAGTGAGATGGTCATGGGCAAAAATAGGGGAATGCTAAAAAAAAAAATTGTCTCCTATGAATATAACAAGGGAGGGTGAATTTGGATACACACTTTATATGACAATACCAACATGTTTATTCTACTTCTTTTCGTCATTTAAATTAACAATAAAATAAAAGAATTAAACTGTGAATTACTCATCTAAACTTTAATTAATAATAACAATAATGTGGGTAAAATAATTTAAATTAAATCTATGGAGGACAAGCAAAACTATCCTTGTTATCAATAAATCTTTATGAAACCAAAATTAGTTATTAAGAAAAAACATAAAGTTATAGGGTTAAACTCGTGACAAAACATTAGCACTAAGTCTTATGAAAATTAAGATCGATATAATTTTGGTTTATTATTATTATTATTATTATTATTATTATTATTATTATTATTATTATTATTATTAGTCACATCATATGTCTATCTATTTATTTTAATAAATAAATTTTTATAAGAACATATGACATTTACTAGAACATCTCAACTTTGATTTATCTTTCTTATCATATTAGATATATTTCATAATAAATAATAGTATTAAATATGAAATATTTTTTATATATTTTAAAAATAATGTTTTTAATATATACGTTGAAAATATATTAATATTAAAAGCACACTTTTTTAATAACCCAAACTTTTTATAATAAATTTTTTAATAAAATTTTATAAAAATGAAACGTTTAAATAAACAAACTTTAGCATTTAAATAAATAATATTATTATTTATTACTTTAAATATTAAATTATACAAAATCTTAGTCATATTTTATATTAAACAAATAGACTTTTATTGTAAATTTTTTTATTTATTATATTTTTTATTCAATATGTGTACACAAGCAATTAATGATTTAAATATACTCCATTTAAAAAACGGTTAATGTTTAAAAGAAAAACCAAATTACATGCGTGATTTGCACCATACTCCAATGTGGTACTAATGGCCACCTTCTCATCTTATGCCCATAAAATGAGTACACATATGCGCATGCACAGATTTAAGAAATGACCCATTTCACTATGTTCATTTTTGGCCTTTTCCTCGTAAATAACAAGGAAATATATATATATATATATAGGATTTGAATCCTTTGAAAACTCGATCTTAAAGAGAAAACCCTTAAACCCTATCTCAACCGTTAGATCAACATTTTTTCTTTCTAATTTTTTAATCTGAAAAGGGCATAATAGTCTGTCTTTTAACCACTCACCCATATATATAATAATTTATCTTTTTCTCTCTCATTTAAAACCACTCATATATATAATAATTTATTAATATCAAATTTCTCTCTCATCTATCTCTTCTCTCTCCATCCATTTAAAAAAATATTTTTTAAAATTTCAAAACAACAACAAAAATTTATATTTTATTATACAAAATAAAAAAACATATTTTTTACAAGAAAATATAAAAAATTACACATGCGTATAAATAAAAATGTACAAGATTTAATACACAAAGTACACTTTACTCAAAATACTACACATGTGTATATTTTATATATTTAATATTTATAAAATATTACAACTACACATGTGTAGTTTTTGGTTAATTTTGATGTTTTTTTATAAATTTACACATGTGTAATTTTTTGTTTTATATGTAAAATACACATGTGTAATATTTATTACGGTTGAGAATATGTAATTTTTGTGTTTGTGTGGTGAAATTTTTGTTTGATACACCTGTGTATATTTTTTGTTTTTTAAAAAAAATTGCTTTTTTTATAAAAAAATTACTTTTAAAAATTACTTTAAAAAAAATTACTTTTTTTATGTCAGATTCTCTCTCCTCTCTCTTCTTTCTCTCTCTATCAGATTCTCTCTCTTCTCTCATCTCTCTATCAGATTCTCTCTCCTCTTTTCTCTCTCTTCTCTCATCACAAAAGTCATTTATACCCCTTAAAGTCAAAAACCCCATTAAAATATTCAACTTTAATTATAGACCACATGTTTTTTCTGTTTAATTAATTAAAAATTAAAATAAGTTTGATCTAACGGTTCAGAGAGGGTTTAAGGGTTTTCTCTTTTAGATCGGGTTTCCAAAGGATTCAAACCCTATATATATATATATATATATATTAATAGTTTATTTATATTTATATAGCAAATGTCATGTTTATTGTGTAAAACTCAAAAGCCATGTAAAATAAGTAATTTTTTTTTTATCAAAACAATTACTTGATAATAAAAATTCGAAGAGATAGCTAAAAACAAATGCAATTACCCAATAAACGTAAAAAAAAACTAGAATGTAAACACGGTCTTCAAACAATAATTATAACATTAATAAAAAGAAAACCTAAAAGTTAAGCCTTAAAAAAATTAAAAAATAACACTAACAAAAAAAAAAAACCCAAGTGACCCGCCTGAATTAATGACATGTGATCACTCATATATCATAACAAAGTGACAATTTTTTATAAATGTTTATATGTAGATTTTTTCGAACAATAAGCGTTCGGTCACCTCATCCAATCAAATAGATCACCCTTATGCCCAAAGAACAGAGTGTAGTGATCTAACTCGCTCGTTCAAAAGAAAACTTACAACTAGGAAACCCTTTGCTCAACATATTTTGTTGAATCCAAAACCGGCGCGTAAGGGCTTGGTAACGGACTCACCTGTACAATGGAAGTTTACAATGAATGATAAGTAAAACCTCCCTACAGCGTTCCCTCTCTCTTCATTACGGTAACAGATTTGTCTTCTCTCTCTGGTTGTTAGCTTGCATTCAATGCTTTCTATCCTTGAACCTTCCCTTTTTATCCACCGCCACCGTCTTCTCTTTCCCATATCCGGTCTTGTCTTACCAAAATGATCGGTGTCATTTGTTTTTCCTGCGCCTGGTCCTTTCCCAGCAGGTAAGGATCAAGCCCTCCTTTCCTTTGCTTAACCTGCCGTTTTCTTTTGTTCAATGCAATCTTTTGTAACCAAAGGGGCTTTGCTCTGACGGTACCCCATTGGCTTTCCAAATGGAAGGTCACGGGTTCAAGTCCCTCCCAAGGCGAAATAGGGGTTCTTGGGAGGTCGGGGGTTTTCCGGTGTGGTTTCCTCCTGGGGTGGTGGTGGGGTCTCAACAGAGGTCATGATAACTAAACCTTGGTAACATAAACTGAAAAAAGCAGTAGTTCACACGTTGAGATTAAATGCCGTTAAAAAAAATGCTCCATATATCATGACGGCTTGAATTAAATGCTGGCCACGTCTTTCATTAATGATATTGTTATTTACCATGATGTCATTTCCTCATGGCCACTCTTCAACTATATTTATTCCAATCCGAGACATCCCATAAGAGAAGTCAAGTAGCTAAGAAACCATTTCGTTATAAATGTTTATATAGTTACAAGAAGCTAAAAGGATATTAACTTTGCATGCTAAAAAGGTTAATAACTTTATGAAATATGAGTTAATTATTATCATTATAAGCAAAACATAATTGGACAAACTTATTCACGTGCCCAAGAAAAAACTTTAAGCACCTTATGGGCCCTGATCAATAGTAGATCTCCTTAATATACCCACAACACTTGCCGCTTGGCATCTTTGTCTAAAATTTCATCAATACAACAGAAATATGGACTTTGTTACATGGTAATATAATAGTTTGTAAGGGTGTGTGGCAATCTTCCTGCTTGTCACACGCCACACCATTATCGTAAGCAGGGAAGGTTCCCCCGCTCAAAACTCAGAAAATTTTACTTTTTTTTTTTTTTTTTTAATTTGCATACAACAATATTCAGCAAAACATATAAGCAAACCACAAATCACAAATGCATAATGCATAATCATGTAGCACAAACATTTTATCAAAACAGATAAACACCTAACCATTTATGTCATTATATCAAGCAAACAAACTAACATGGAAACAAATAAACACATAGCCATTTATGACATTATATCAAGCAATCAAACCAAGCGAAAAGTAACATGATGCAATCAAACCAAAAGTTTACACGTAACACTACAAACCCCCCATCTCGCAACCTTATATAAGTAGTTTTGTAAAATTTTATATACAATTTTAGATCTAACCTTATACAAGTAGTTTCTTTTGATTTGTCATGTTTAACCCCTTTTTAGTGTTAATAAAAATTCTTAAAGTCACTGGCACTTCATAAGTTATTTACAAGAAGAAAAAAAAACATAATGTGTAGTATTATTATATACGAATGTTCACTGAATAATTTGTATCCCCCACGTGCTAGCTTGGGTATGGAGTAAGGCCACTCACGTGCCAAAGACTCGTTATAAATTGGGAAGAAGGTGGATGAGTGGTGAAACCAAAAAGGACTAAAGAAATAGACAACCCACCCATCAAAATGCTTATGATTTTATACTAATCCAGCAGGCTGGCTAGTGGTCTCTGCTGTCACACCCAATTTTGGGCTTAATGTGTGTTTTTCAGAGTGTTTCTTGAAAGGTTAAAACAGAACAGATAGAGACAGGAGTAAATGGAGAGAGATAGTGAAATGAAGGTATCAAAGTTCAAAAGAATTTGTGTTTTTTGTGGGAGTAGTCAAGGAAAGAAGAGCAGCTATCAAGATGCTGCTATTGAGCTTGGCAAAGAGCTGGTAATTTTCATCTTTTTAGGGATTTTTCAATCTGTTTTTCTTGCTGTTTTTAATGGGTTTCTTGAAAAAGTGGTTTTTTGTTTTGAATCTTGTTTTATATGCACTCTTTATTGTTTGTATGTTATTAAGGTTTTGTTTGAAATCAACTACTAGAATGTGTTCTTTTTCAAGATTTTGTTTTCATCATTCATTATAAAAGCTCAAACCTGTGGGGTTTTTGTTTCTTTTTTCAAGATTATTGTTTCATCAATGAGTTAAAAGCTTAAAGATTGTGGTTTTTGGGTTTTCATTACACCTCTCAGTCTCTGCATGTTAAGATTTATTCTCATCAAGATTATCTTTCTTTCATGTCTTGTTATTTTCTCAATTTGGTATGCATTTTTGTTCTTAAAATAGATAAAACATGGTACCATTGTCAGGTTAGTCTATTGCAATATGTTGTAAGAGTGAATCTTATATCAAATTTTATTAAAATCTCCATTATAGATAGCTAAAAAAGCTCATGAAAAGGGGAGGGTTTCCATGGTTTTAGCTAAATGATGATATTTGCAGGTTTCAAGAAACATTGATCTAGTATACGGAGGTGGTAGCATTGGATTAATGGGATTGGTCTCTCAAGCTGTTCATGAGGGTGGTCGACATGTTATTGGGTAAGTGTGATGTTATTATTAAAGATTTTACTTAAGATAAGAAGATGTCCTGCAAATTGAACCTACTGTGAATGAGAGATCATGGGTTCAGGCTCTGCTAGGAGCAATTTAAAGGACATCTGGTGAGAGAAGGAATCTTGAGCTTAATCTCGGTTCTGGACCAATGGGGGCGAGGGTTTACCCATTTCTAGGGTTCATGCGCATCTGGTATGGCCGCGTGTTGCCGTGTTACCTTTGCCCGGTGTTCCATATTAAGATAACATACGTGGTATGTAGGATAGCCGCCGTTCAAAAAAAAACTTAAGATAAGCAGATGATTAAGAAATAGAATCAACATGTTTGTTGTTGAGGTTTTCTTTGATCAAATACTAACTTTTTGTCATGTTATTGTCTCTCTTCTTCTGCAGGGTTATTCCCAAGACGCTCATGCCTCGAGAGGTATGTCTCTACTAATAAAAAGTCTTTGAACTTTTCATATTTTTAAATTACAGAGTACAGAAAATCTATATATAAAGGAAAACAATATTTTAATAAAAAATAAATAAATTCTGTTTATTTTGCATTTTCTGAACTTAGTTTAGATTGAGTTATGAATGAGTAAGATGATTACTTGTTCAGTGAATACCGGCAAAATAAAAATAAACCTTACCTCTATCTGATTGGATAAAAGACTGCCAATGAGATTTTTTACTGTACAAATGATAAAATCTTGTAAAGAATATTCAGATAATTATACATAATATACAAAGTAAAAAGTTGTCATGAGCCTAAGGAGCATTAATGCATTAGGAATGTTAAATTGTTAATTAAAGTTAATGATAATTAGGTAAAGTAATTAGCATTTATCAGGAGTTCAAAGATACAAACTGTGGCAGATTTGATATTATATGGCTCTTACTTTCAAATTATATAATTTTTTTCATTTTTTATTTATATTATTTTTCCATTTTTGGTGCCATTTATTTCTGAAACTTTCAGCCTGGACAGCTAACAACTTGTACCTTTGTTCTTTGGCATTCTTTGAAATGCACACAGATGTCTGTATGTATATATATATATGTATGACTATTGTACTGCAAACACTGTAAAATATTATAAAATGCTGACTCTTTGAAAGATTATTCAAAAAGGACCTCTTTTCTCTCTCTATAATTAATTGTTTAATCTGAATGCAACTTATTAATTTATATATATAATTTTTTTTTTGGTTGATTTGCAGTTAACTGGTGAAACTGTAGGAGAAGTGAGAGCAGTGGCAGATATGCACCAAAGGAAAGCAGAAATGGCAAAGCATTCTGATGCTTTTATTGCTTTACCAGGTTAGTATAAGCCCTGCAACATATTTCATATTCTTTCACTAAAAGTCATAACATTTTGACCATTAGATAAACAGGAGTGTCAGCTGCTTCTATTTGTCTTATTATTCATTAATTTGTATAATTATATCCCAAAGTTTTTGCTTACTAGTAGCTCTTGTATTTTGTGTGATTATGTATTTTTATGTCTTTTTGTTATGTATGGTTGTTATATTTTTATGTATTTTGGATTTGTTTATTTGTTGTGAGAATATAGAATTACTTTAGATGGGGGACAAATCAGGACCCACATTATTAATAAATCAGGGTGGTTGCTGTGTGTAATTATGAACAAGAAGTAAAAAGGGATGCAAAACAGCTAATACTAGTAAATAATCTTTGTGAAGCTATATTAAAGACACATAAACAAACAAACTTACCCTAACACTATTCTACTCAAAAAAGTAGGATGAAGCTATGTTAAAAACAATGATAAATAATCAAATATGTAAATTGAAAATTGGTTTAATGTCTATAGATTTAAAATCTTGACTGTTGAGTGTTGACTTTTCAATTGATTGAGCACAGGCAAGTTAATTATTTTTTGATGTCAATTCTCTTACTAGAATTGATTTTCAAGAAAAATGATTCTTGGTTTGCAAATAACTAAAGGTACAATTATGTATGAAGAAGGTACATATGCTTCTGGAAAGAAAATAAACCTGTTTTCATTTGAATCTTTTTGTTTTTTGTGATCATATCAAGAAGTTGTACATGATAGTGCTATGAAAGTGATTGTCATTGATGACTAGCCCTTATTTCTGTCATAAATATTGTTTGTTTGTTAGCTTGTTTCTTCAACATTTACTATTACCCAATAAAGAAAAAAAATTAGTATAATTAAGTTGGAAAGAAATTATATTTTGTAAGATGAAATGCAGGTGGATATGGCACTCTTGAAGAGCTACTTGAAGTAATAACTTGGGCACAACTCGGCATTCATGATAAGCCGGTAAATTTGATTTGATGCATCTATTTTCTCGTATTTTAAAGCAAAAAGAATTTACAATAAACCAACAATGATAACAAAAAAAACAATTAAAATTTTGAATCTTTCAGGTTGGTTTGTTGAATGTGGATGGATACTACAACTCGCTGCTTTTGTTCATTGATAAAGCTGTTGAAGAAGGGTTCATCAGCCCAAGCGCTCGCCACATTATTGTATCGGCACCAACAGCCAAGGTTTTGGTTAGAAAACTAGAGGTATTAAATCCTAAAACCTTTGACTTTTAAGGTCAAACATATTTGAAAGTCAACTGTTTGAGCTTCTTTGATTGACCAATACAGGAGTATGTGCCTTGCCATGAAAGAGTAGCTTCAAAATTGAGCTGGGAAATGGAGCAACAATTAGGGTACACTGACTGTGATATTTCTAGGTGATGGATCAAATCATATTGGTGCTTATTATTTTTCTTTTTTCTTTTTGAAGACCATTTGTGGCATTGCAAAAAGGTGCCAGCTTTTAAAAGGGTTTTGCTTCAACTAGAATCTTGATGTGAAGTGGTTTAGTCTTCGTTTTTTCCCCTTTTTGTAAATTATGAAGATGAAGTGACTAAAAATATGTGGGAAACTCACTTATTCTTCTCCTTTCATATGCAAAACTTCAATTTTCTTTGTAAGATAGATTATGATATGCAAATTTGCACCCTTATCTCTCTTATTTTATGCACTTAGGGGTTGTTTGTTTACCTCTTAATGGAACCATTCAGCACTTAACCATTTAACATTTAACCATTTAGCGCGTTTGGTTTAAATTAAATTACCTCTTAATGATTCAGTTCTACACTAAACCATTCATCACCAATACCATGCTGAATGGAAACTACATACCATTCAGTTCAGCACTTAATGGTTCAGACTCTCTTAACCATTCAGACATCTTAACAATTCAACACTTAATGATTCAGATCTACCAAACAGCCCCTCAGACTTTTATGTTCTCTCGCTTTACATCTCATATTCACCATCGTGATTCTGTCTTGCATTTAAAAACGCTTATTATTATTTTTTTTTTGAACAGCTAAACTTAATCTTCTTCTAAAACTACTTCAAACCAATTACACTCGTGACTTTTCCTTCCAAGAGGCAAAGCCTCTGCAAAATAGGCTAGTCTCACGTTGCATTTAGTAATGCTTAGTGTTAAGTTTTAGCAAAAGACAAGAACTGATTAGACATAAAAACCCACTTTCTTGATTGGCCCAAAGAAATACAATCTCCAGTCTTGTTGTGTCCATGGATGAATATTTTCTTTTTGGGACACAATGATAATGATTAAGAATAATCCCTCTTATTTTTCTACTAACAGTGACAAAAGGCAAAGTCAATACCCACAGTTTGGTAACTCAAACCATTTTATTTTATTTTATTTTTTGATTTGTCAGAATTAAGGAATGTGACACAAAGTCACTTTAGTTGTTAACAAGTCTATTTTCATATACTAGTAATCATGGAAGTCAAATAGCAGAAATTCCCTTCCTCTCCTCACTCTATTATTTAGATCTTGTTTCGTTACCTTCACTTTTACGTTATAGGTGATATGAAATGCGACGGAACGTGAGCGTCGACAGGTCATGTTACAAGTTGAAAAACAAATAACAGACATGTACTAAATTGGGTGCTTAATTCATTGGAATTCAATAGAATTGAGTTTGAATTTCATTTATAATATGTTTGGTTTGCAAATCTCTTTGGAATTGGAATCTGAATTCAAATGATGATATGTTGGTTGCAGAATTGATGAAATTCAAATAAGTTTCTTCAAATTCTTTGAAGTGAAGGAATTCATTGTTGATTTCAAACAGTGAAAGAATTAAAAGAAAGAAATTAAAACTACCACCACCATTATCATAGTTGCCGCAGCCGCCACTATCATCACTCTCGGTGTCATCATGCTTAACCAGAACCGGTTTAAAAACACGGTTTGTGCACCTCTACCACTGCCATCACCTTCAGAACCACAACCATGACCAATACCAGCACCACCAAATGCATCACAAATCACAATTCTACTAAGGTTCATTTTCTATGATAAAATCCAATTTTCACATAAGATTCTAGTTCCTTAAAAGAATTAGAGCACCCCCATGGTGTTAAACATATTATCAATATCAATATTAACTTGATTTTATAACACATTATCTTGTTACCTTGACATTTATATAACAAAATAATGTGATATACCCACCAAATGATTTGACAATCGCGCCATTGTTCATAAATGAAAAATTAAAATTGAAAAAAGATTGAACAGTTGGTTAACTTGATAAACCACCAAACCAAACAGTGAACCAGACTATATAAATCAAAAACTGGCCAAACCGGCTGACTTGCTTTAATTTTAGTCATTTGGTCAGTTACAATTAGATTATAAACACCCCTAGTAGATACAAAATTAATCAATAAACCACGTCGTCTTGACCAGAACTGCAATGCTTTTCCTCCTCGACAAATGGTTTGACCAACCGCCACTGCAGAAAGATCATGCTCAACCATGTCAAAAGCCTACCATCCTGGTTCCAAATTTTCAGTTGACTTCAATTTGTTATAATATTTTACGCAAAATAAGAGCATAATAAAGATTCAAGTATGCGCAGCTTACATAAGATATCAAATCATTGACCCACTTTCCTGGAAGTCAACTTATCTCCATGCAATGTAATCTTCCAACAATCAACTTGCAGCATAAATACAGAGATCTTCTTCAGCACAACTAAACATATTTTGAAAACATTAGGCCAACAAAGGTTATTAATGGAGCTCAAATAATTGGATGTTTTTAAGAAGATGATTGTTACCTTTCAACTTATCATCTTTTGTGATTATTCCAAATGTCTCGGCAGTTTCACGGACCACAATCCCGTTCACCCCTTTAAAGGCAAGCATTCTGCAATCTACAACTGCAATAAGTAAACATAACATGTTAGTATGTTACAGGCCAGATTTAATGTAACATAATTGAAAAGTAGATATTATTCACATATAGAGATGGGGTACAATGAGTTTAACCTAGAATATGTGCGCCATGTAGATCTGCACCAAGAAGACATTGGGCCATTTGACTTTTCCTAAAAGATTCATTATAATTGCAAAAAGATTTAGACTTTTTTAGAATAAACTCTGCATAAATCAGAAAACAAAGTTCTTACCCGACACTCTTTAGAAGTTGCATCATGTAGTCTTTCCACATTTCATGCATTGGTTTAAACAATTCAAACCTGTAACAAAATTCAAACAAAATGTTTCAGAATATCAAGTTAAACAGAGTAGGGGATAGATGTGGTTGTGACATTACTTATGGAATTCTTGAGGCAAATCTAATGATCCGATTTTCTTGTGTTGTTTCATGGACATGTGTTTTTTGGACCTCTTTGAGCGGCTTTGTAACACTTTCGTAAGATCCAATTTGCGCTCTGTTACTTTATTATCAAGACGGATCCTATTATCCATTTTCATTCTTCTAGATCCTTGAACGTAATTCTGGGCCGAGTCACCACTCTGCAAAAGTTCATGCAACATCTTGTCCACCACATTTACCTGCATAAGTTGATGACATGCTAAAATAATAGTCTTTTTACCCAAATTATATGATAAACATGGTTAATAAATCAAAAGATACACACCTCAACATTTTGCATTGCTAGCTTCTCATGTACAGGGTGAGAGAGTGGAAGATATATAGGGTGATATGCCTCAGCATCTATATAATTAAATAATAAATAATAAAACATATATCTCGTTACAATAAATATAAAACAAAGCGTTGTTAGGATGTGTACCTTGTGTTGCAGTTTGCCCTGTGAAAGAGTATTTACCTTCAAATAACAAAATTACTTTTCACATACAAAGAAGTTTTAACATAGCATAATTGTCTTTTCTATTAACTAGGACGTTTTATAAACTAATTCTAGAAAAATAAATTAACAAATCATAACTTGAATAATTTCAGTGCAACATATTGCCAATGGTGAAGCTTAAATTATGAATAAAGCATTAATTAGATGCAAAACCATGTAAATCAACAGCAGTTAGCTTAAATACCTTTCTTGGACGGGGTACTTGCAGCATTAGTGGACACTGCAGCTTCTTGATTCAAATTTGCAGAACCTTCAAGTTTGTTCTTTTCTAGCAATCTCTTATTATTTTTTACCTTTTGTTGCAACTGAAGCTCATAAGCTTCTCGTCGTGCTATTGCATCAAACGCAACATTTTTTGAATCTTGAATTTGCGTGCCCGTTGTCATTGCAGCATACAAAAACTATTAGTATACCTACATCAAACGACTTTACACAATCAAATCACATGTTGCAACAATATGTTTGCTATAAGCTTGACCGATGAATACATCAAGGGGTTGTTTGGATGTATGTTCTGAAAGATGATTATGTGAGTGTCTGTATGTTCGTTAATGCTAGTCTTGTATAAGAATTTTCCACTATTTGGTGTCACCATTTTGAAAACAATCGATTTAAAAACCAAATAAGGTTTGATTCGAAAAGCAAAAGGACAGAATCTTACCTTGGATATCAATGACTTACACATTTTCCTTGGTATTGGAAATCGATTTTTGGGTTAGCGATTGTTGGTGGTTGTCGGCCAGTTGCCAGAATTATGCCGAAAAACAGAGACAGTGCGATTGACAATATCACTAACGAAGAAAGGGGCGTCCTGCTATGGAAAGGAGACCGAAGATTGATCGGAGGGAGCTCTGCGGAGGGGTTACTATCTCAAAGACCAATATAGGGTTGCAAGACAGATGCTATGAACAAGTTAAGTGCTGAATCAGTAATGTTGTTTTTTGTTGGACCTCTGAACAAATGTATAGAATAACTATTTTACCCCTCTAAACTATTTTGTGCTAATTTAAATCATTTGTTTGAGAGGAACTTTGAATAACAATGCTATGATAAAAGGTCAACAAAATATTATCATGTTATGCAGCAAACACTTCTGATTCAACAAAAGCATATACATATACATATATAGATGCATATGCGGGTGTATATATACAAACAATTCCATGTTATGCAGCAAACTACTGTGAAAACACATATACATACACACACATATACAAATTGTTATAATGTTATCTATACTGTGAGAACATATTTATACTTGGGGAAAAAAAAAGAAGTACAAGGAAGCAAGGAACCCTTCAAAATCAATAATCCATCCCCAATCTTGTTAAAAATTTATATTTTTTTAATCTTTAATATCTTTCAATTGATGGATAATCTTGCTGTTTGTGCTTCTTCTCAAAATCTGGTTTTGGGTTTTACTGCAAACCCTCGAACAGAGATCGAAACCCTCACACCCGACCGGCGCTGGTGGTGACGGCCAGCGCTGGCGGTTTCGACAGCCGGTGGTGGTGTTATGCGTCGGCCGGAGGCGGTGCAGGTTAATGCCGCGGTATATGAATCAAAAAGGGATAGAAGAGGATGATCTTACCTTGGATGCCGAAGGCCGGAGTTGAGCGACGGTGGTGGTGGTGTTATGCGGCGGCCGGAAATCTCTCGGTGGTGGTGGTATGCGTGAACGAGCAGGAAGACCAAAGGGGTATGGGTAGGAAAAACAAAAAAAAAAAACTAAAAATTAAAAAAAAACAAAAAATAAGTTTGCTTCAAATAAAGTTAAGCATCGAGAAGGAAGACCGCGTGATCATTGATAGTAAGAATGCTCCTACACTCTAATACACTTTATAAATCTATGCATATGCAAATATATAGATATATGTTTGTTTCAACATATAAATATTGACTCACATATGATGTTTCTTTGTAGTTAATCAACCAGGGCAAAGTTCTTACTATAGGGTTTCAGGCTTTTTTTCACGGCATTTTAAGGAAAAACTAAAAATTAAAAAAGCGTTCTTTTTTAATTTTTAGTTTTTTTTTTTTTTTTGGGTTGTTAGTAAACCAATGTTGTTTAAGCTTGGTTACCTGGTGAATAAGGCTGTAAACGAACCGAACGTTCAGCGAACTGTTCGTGAACCGTTCGGCGGGAAATTCGTTCGTTTAGTAAAGGAACGAACACGAACAAGAAATTCCGTTCGTTTAGTTAAATGAACGAACATAAACAGAGGTCATGTTCGTTCATTTGTGTTCGTGAACGTTCGGTAACATGTTCGTTTACGTTCGTTTATGTTTCGATTAAGTTCATTTATTATATTTATTCAATAAATGTGTTGTATATTTTTAATTTTTAGTTTAATACCATAATATTTAAGTTATTTTTAGTTTAATAATATAATATTTTAATTTATATATTTATAAATGATTATCTCCAATGCTTGAGATTAAGAATGTTGATTTTTACTGTCTAATTAATAAGTGTTCG
This sequence comes from Mikania micrantha, assembly GCA_009363875.1. NCBI lineage: Eukaryota > Viridiplantae > Streptophyta > Magnoliopsida > Asterales > Asteraceae > Mikania > Mikania micrantha. The sequence continues at coordinate 30,614 of SZYD01002638.1, forward strand.
TTAGCGTTCGTGAACCGTTCGCGAACAAGCTAAATTCCTTAATGAACGAACACGAACAAAAATTTTCGTTCGGTTAGCGTTCGTGAACAAGTTAAAAGTTAAACGAAGGAACACGAACAAGGGCTCGTTCGTGTTCGTTCGGTTCGTTTACAGCCCTACAGGTGAATATAATTAAGACCAGCAAATATAATGAAGACCCATGAAGTGTAAACAGTGTCGGTGACTTGACTCATTTACCGTTTCAAAGAAGCCTACCGTTTGAAAATTAATTGCCACAAAACATATGATTCATTTGAAATATATTATTTTAAATGAAACTCAAACTAATAACTTTCACATTAAAAATTAAAATTCATAATGTTTGCCTTCTTTAAACCAAGTGTTCTATAACTAATTCGTAAGTTTTGACTGATGTTTAACGGATTTATATGCGCTATCATTTTAAAATTTTCGTAATTATCAGTTACCCTGCTGACAGTAGAAGACAATAAAATCGCCTAGGATACAAGTACTTCAACACAAATTAAGAAGAGTCAGTTTTTTACATTTGGACCTCAAAGTGGACCACCAAGTATATTGTTATTGATATTTATATGTTTATAAAAGATATATTATTATATACCATTATAATAGAATAAAAATTGTATATATTTTGTTATAATATTGAATTTTTATAAAAATAAAACCTATACTAAAAGTTATAATAATATATATTTTGTTATAATATTGAATTTTTATAAAAATAAAACCTATACTAAAAGTTATAATAAGAATTTTAGTCACATATAAATTATTTTAAATAAACTCAAATTGAACTTATTTTAGAAGCTTTAGAACTCACTAATCGAATTCTACCATTTTATATTTGGGGTTTTTACATATTTTCCCCTTCTAACTTGTAAAATTATATATTTTTCCTAAATCATGTTTTAAGAGCATTATACATGAATTGAAAATTTTTACCTAGAAAATATGTAATTTTTCAAGTTAGAAAGGAAAAATATGTAATTCTATCTTTATATTTTAAGGTTTGACTTTTTTTCTTTTTCTTTTTTTTGGCCACTCTCAAATACACGACTGGCCAAGTAAACATGCAGCAAGCAACCACTTTCAAGAAAAGCTGACCTATCAAGGTTTGATCTTCATATATCTAAGTTGTGTTTCCTCAACTTAAATCACCAGATTACTTCATTGAAAGTATAGGTTTAGCTTTTGGATTTAACTTTTAGGTTTAGTTTTATGTTATAAAATTACATTTTTCAACTGATTATTTTTTCTTGTATATCACTACGCCTTACATGGTCGTCATCATATGTTTTAGTTTTATCAATGCGTCGAGGTTTACATTCAGGTTTCTTGATGCCCGCTTTTACAACATAGTATGAGTTAAAACGATAGAGTACGCTATTTGTTGAGCTACTTAGCTACTTTGCAACAGTTATCATGCATGGATCCAATATTTTAACAAAAAATGAGTGGGACATTACTACCACCAAACAAACTAATACAGTAATACTCAATCCGACTCATTATATCCCTAAATTTGGGCCAGCTTGTTTCTCTTTTGGTTTGATTTAAATAAATAAATAAAAAATCTATGAGCCTCGGATCTCCTTTCAAGCATTATCTCTATCATATTTTGGGGTAGTGATAATGTTTGTCTTCCAGACCCTACTCAAAAGTAGAAATTCACTGTGTATGTTTGTTTCATCTCCAATGTAGAAATACACAGGTGAAATTGACAGCCTCTTTCACAGTAAGGTTCAGTTGGAATACAAATGCATATACCAATAAAAACATAACTTACAAACTAAAGTGAACTACATGTTCTTCAAAACAGTTCTGCTTCATTGTTATGGTTGTGATAGTTCATGCAGACATAATTTCTGATAGCAATTTTATGAGTTTTTTCGCCGTCATGGCTACCCCCTCAGATTTGGCAACTCTTTTTTAATAATTAGTACTATCATATGGAGTACAAACTCTATTTATTATATGATTTTGAACAAAGCTGAAATTTGTAAACTTGAAATTGTATGCAACATAATCTTTTATCTCAACTGAAAAACAACCATTTTCCAGATAGTTAGAATCTATAATTAAATACAATAATTTTCTTTAAAATCTCTAATCAAACAAAATCTCGTCAGCCCAATAAGTCCAAGAAAACAATACCAAACAGCAGTTCAAGATGAAGGAGTAACCTGAATACCTTTGGTCAAAAAATCAAACATGGTTATAACTTCTGCATACTGCATTTCAATTTCTCAGCATCAAGCTCTTGTTTTAAAGTCTCGACCCTTTCCAGCAAGTTTATGTTCTCCTGAAACAAGAATTGTCACTCGCTTCTGTATATACCGTTATATTATCACACACAACTTTTACACAGAATAAGTATACCTTTTGCAACATATCTAACCTTTTGGTCATACCAAGATTCACCTCAACCTGCTGCAAAACAAGCACACACTAGGTTAATCATCCCAGAAAAAACTTAATATCAGAAGATTCATTAAAACGTCTAGTAAGTGTTTTTCATGAAAAGGTACACACTCTTTGTAACTCCTTTGTACACTTGGTTGCACGCGCTTCTGCTTCATCGAATCTGAGTCTCCATTCTGCAGATTCATCAACTGCTTCCATGTTGGCAAGATCAAACTGCTTTCTGCAATAATTTAACAAAGAATCACATTAGTTTAGGTCAAACTCGAATCCCTTGACAGACCAAAATGAAGGTCCAAAGATATACCGATCAACAATCCTGATAGCTACATGAAATTGAATGGCTTTGGGTTATGGATTTTACTCTTACCTTCATTGATCAACCATAGCCAACAAATATATATGAAAGAACAATGTTAAATTGTACATTGCATAGAGCAAGTTAATCATTTCTATAAATTTGGTCACAGATAAGGCCTAATTTCATATGAATTAGGGTTTGCCTCATGTCAATAAATCTGCAGGGTTTATCTCTGTTTTCTAAACCCTAAATGCCTTATCCATAAACACTAAAATTTCGCTATCAATCTCCGCAGGCAAAACATCAATACTATTGAACAATTAAACACAAATCAATGAAATACTGTGATAAAAGATGTGAGATCAGGAGTAATTACCTCAATAGTTCAGTTTCAGTGGAAGAAATTTGGTAATCGATGGTCCAAAGTCTCAAATAGACGGAAAGTCCAAGAACCATGACGATTATGACACCGATCAACAACGGCCTTCTCATCAACATCATCGTGGTGTTGTTTTTGTTTATCGATTGAAACTGAATTGCAGATTTATACAAGTGCTAAGCGAACATGGAGATCATGCTAGCATCAGTGGTTAGATTAGACGACGGCGAACAGCGGCAGAATAATAACATCACGGCGGAGCAACCGTGTAAGTTTCGTAGAAGGCGACATACCACCAACACACAAACCCGTTGTGTGATTTTTTACGTCATAATGTTTTTTTTTCTCGTGAGAATACACAAGTTTAGAGGTGAATTGTAAGTTTTAAAGGATTCAGAGTGGTCACTTTTATCGAAATTTTCTGTCACATTATCATCTTACTTAAACTGTTAAAATCTCACAATAGTCATCTCACTGAACCACTGTAAGAGAAGAATAAATGGGGTATGAGAAAGGAAAAAGCGGGGAACGGGAGGGAGAGCCGTGGAGAGCCAGGATTTGTTCCCACCGGGAAAGGGGCGGTGTGCCCGCTTAACCCCGCCGAAGCAGGAGAACCCGCCGGAGGCATGGGGTACGCATTACACACCGTTTAATTACAAGTAAATAAGTAATCATGTTATCTTAACAAATGTTTAATTGTTATAAGAAAATCTATATTTAATATATAAGCAAGAAACCGCAATAGTATTACAAGGTCAAGATTTGGTATTCTACCTTTTCTTTTCATCTTTGTATTGATGTCAATCTTCGTAATCAATCGATATGAGGATCAATCCTTTTCTTATGATCATCTTGAAACGAAAATTGTACCGTTTAAAAGAGGCAGGTTGAGCGGATGCATGTCGGTTTTCAATGGTTACGGTGGTTATCATCGGTTTTCAACAATTACGGCATTTTCAGGGTGATTTTTGGTAGTTTTAGACAGCATGAATGCACTTTCTAAAGGTTGTGGCAGTTTCTGGCAATTACTTCAGTTACGTGTGCGGTTTCTGACGGTTTCATAGTTTTTTAAACAATGGTGCACAAGCTCAAAAGTTAAAAAAACTCTATAAATCAATTTTTCTATATTATATAATTACCATACTTGCATTTGTTACATCACCGAGAGAAAATAACTCACACATACTTATAAAGTTATACTGCATTTAGACATAAAATTTTGTTAAATTATTCTGTTTGATATGATGTTTGCATAAAAATATCTTGAGAAGGAGAACTAATATGCATAACCGATCTTGAAACCTATTAGTCATGCATGCGGGTTTGGAAACACGATTGTGATGATGACAATTATTAGGTTATACTTTGGCTTAGTTCTCAAAATAATTGATCACCTAATTTATTTAGGTTTTGTTTTATAGCTAACATGTTAAATTCAAGAGTAAATTACGGTTTTGGCTCATGTGGTTTAAGTGTTTTAACTATTTTGGCCTAAAGTAGAATCTTCTATCAATTCAGCCCATGTGGTTTAGACAAACTAACGTTTTTGGCCCCAACCATAGTTAGATTTTGGCTAAAATCGTTATAATAATTAAGTTTAAGGGGCCAAAACCGATAGTTATCTAAACCACAGGGGCTGAATTGATAGAAGATTCTATTTTGAGCCGAAATAGTTAAAACACATAAACCACAGGGGCCAAAACCGTAATTTACTCTAAATTCAATTAACGTGTCAGATAATGAAAGTTTAAAATTCAATAACAATATCAAATTTTGGCACAAGAAAGTTAAAATATGTAAGAATTGTTAGCTAAATAAATAGTGTAATGTATCCAGAACTATATTTTGTAACAATATTAATGTGGTAACATATGTTTTATAGACAGTATTTTAATTTGTAGTTTTCCTATAAATATTTATTACAACACACAATTTATAAGTTTGTACGAAAAGATAAAATAATTTAATGAGTTCATCTTTACATGCTATGTGTTAAAACTTAAGATAATAGATATAAGAGTAAATTACGGTTTTGTCCTATGTGTTTTAAGTGTTTTAACTATTTCAGCCAAAAATAGAATCTTCTATCAATTCAGCCCCTGTGGTTTCAATAACTAACGTTTTTGGCCCGAACCATAGTTAGTGTTTTGGGTCAAAACCGTTATAATAGTTAAGTTTGAGGGGCTAAAACAGTTAGTTGTCCAAACCACAGAGGCTGAATTGATAAAAGATTCTATTTTGGACCTAAATAGTTAAAACACTTATACAACAGAGGCTAAAACCGTAATTTACTCTAGATATAAAAAGAAATGTATATAATCTTTAAACTGAGTTGTCTACATATAGTATTTAATAAATTAAGTATGCATCTTGAGATTGGTTATGTTTACATTAACATACAATATTATATTTCATGCATTCTACATTCGACTCAAAATATTAAAATTTAATTAATAATTTACTTATTTTTTTATAACAACTTATAATTTTTTTAAACTAGTAGCATAAGCTTAAATGTATAAAATCCAAAAAGTGTAATACAATTTTTTTATAATGTAATTCATATGCAGAAAACTATGTACTACACGTGTTTATAATAGAGTATGTCATGTGCATAAGTCAAAAGATAAATACTAGGAAAACTTATGAATGACACCAATATACATACACATAGCATATACGACGAATGCAAATTTACATACACATAGCATATGCATTTTTAAACAGGGAGTGATAGTATGCATATATATTTACACTTTTAGTTGATGATACAAACATTCAAGTTATTTGGATGTAACAACCGGTTTTAATAATTAAATGTAATTGGAATAATCGTTAATTGTTACAATTTAAAAATACGCGAGAAATCATGAACGTTGGCGAAAACCGCGCGCGAAACAGAGTTACGGATTGTCCGGAATCGTGAAACGAAGAAAAATCTAAAAATTTGAGAAAACTAGTGCCAGGCGGTACGCCTAGCCCTAGTGGCTTTAGCTAGGCGGTACGCGCGGGCAAAAAAATAAAAAACTGGGATTTTCTTCTCGCGCGCTACGCCCCGGGCCAAGTGGCCACGCGGGGCAGTACGCCTGGAGTGTTTTGAGTCAGCAGATTGGGATAAAGATCAGAAATGTTGACAGAAGAGTTCAAAACCTCTTTCTCTCGAGTTTCTTACACCACAGACGATATTTGGGGCTGCAAAACTCATATTTGAAGCCGTTTAAACCTACGGATCGTACCAGAGAACGTATCTGCAACACCTGATCGTTGTTTTGCGACTGAACATCCGTTCGATTGGGTAACGATTCGTCTTATCCTACTAGTTTAATATTATGTGGTTTGAATTTAGTTTTGAATATAATACTATGATTATGGCTATTAATTATTGCCTAGTTGATGACTAGGGATTGTTAGAAACGAAAAACTTGATATTTTTACGGTGAAATCTTCGTTTTGGAGCCGATATGATGTCCGATTATTATGAAACCCATATCATGGTGTGATAACTAGTAGGATGGGTAGATTATGATTTTAAATGAAATATGGATTATGATCCATGGGTTAAATGTTGATATGTAATAAATTGATGTTAAAATTTTTAACAGTTATGATCATGGATGAATTTTGATTAAAAGAAGTTATTGAGATCATAACTAATGTAATGAACATCAATTATTTGATAAAATGCCTAAGGGAGGCATGAGATATGATTAATTGCCATAATTGACTAAAACTTACTAAATATAGTAAGATAGAGTCAATTATGTGATAAATTGACTTTGAGAAAGTCAAACAAGTCAAGTGCATTGGACTTGATTATATGTGTTATATGTATTGAATATAGCTGTATATGTGTGAATATGCAACTAGGTATTGGTGGTGAAAGTCAAAGGATAAGCCACAGAAGTGAAAAAGAGGTTGTAGGAAGTTATCAATCATTTGAACAAGGTAAGTTACCCAACTTACTGTAACATTACATATAAGTAGTAGAAAAAGTCTACTTGCGTGCTTGAAATATATGAACGATGTTTAAATATATGATTGAAACTATGGGATGAGAAATCCTTTAAATTGTGTTTGTTAAGTTTCAAGAGGAAACGTATATGCAATATATTTGCATTAGAATAACCGGATGAGCCGGTGACTATTTAATATGATTTTGATGTTTATATAATGATTGTGCATAACTTGACTAATGAAACTAATGGAGTTAAAATACTTATGAGAAGGCATTATTAGTTTCAAAATGAATGTTATGCTTGAGTTGTATGCATAATATAAATGCATTAAAATTTAGCCGGATGAGCGGAAAAAATTGATTGTTGGAACCATAAATGTGATAATAGCTAGAGGTGCTAGCAATAGTCTTATATGGAAGGACCGGTGGGTGAACATCTTAAGACTTAATATAATTATGAAACCACGAATGTGTGGATAGTCAGAGGTGGTGACAAATGTCTTAGATGGAAGGACCGGTGGGTGAACATCTTAAGACTTAATATATGTATGAGACCATAAATGTGTGGATAGCTATAGGTGCTAGCAATTGTCTTAGATGGTGTCACACCCCGGGCTCTCGGCGGCCCGGGCGCTGCGACCCGAATTGGTTTCATGGATAATACAGTCTCGGTCAGAGTTTATTACTCTTTTTCATATGTTTTAAGCGGAAGCGTTATTTCAAGAATTCATATTTTACGCAACGAAAATCGTTGGTTTTCAAATTTCATTATTAATTCACATGCATGGATGTGAAAACCATATTTTTCATGATTTCTAAATAGTTCATACGCGTGGGTATGAAAACCATATTTCATCGTTTGTAAATAATTTTCAAACTAACTTTTCAGGATTTTATAAAATTTCATACGCATAGGTATGAACACCATCATTTCATATTATTGTAAACCGGATTTTCACAAATACACAATTTCAATTCATTTTATAATATCCGGTTTATACATGACTTGGAGTCATAGCTCCAATAGCTCCATGGTTTTACCACAAGATCATATTCAAGGCATCATAGGCCAAGAATCTCTAATCTCGCTTCTCTTTTATATTTCATTATTACCTGAAAAGTTTTTGAAAATAAAACGTCAACATAATGTTGGTGAATACAAATAACAGACTCGATATGTAAGCATAGCATATTCGGTACTTTAACCATAATTAATAGTGGCAATACAACACATTTAGCAGGTTATTTCACTGATCGATACAACCACTGCATACCCTGGCTTGTACTGTCACTGGTTAGGAACAACAGCGAACTGCGTCTTACAATTGTTCCCTCCAGCCCACAGCCCGTCACTGGTTAGGTTGCCTGCGGAGTGCGTCTTACGTATAACCTTCCAGCCCACGTTACCAGCCACATATGGGAATTTCACCCATAGCGGATACAATTTGCAAATCATACGTATACTAATGGCCTAAATGCTGGTCTAATAGTATCCCTTTATGCGTCAAAGTTAAACATACCATGCTCATAAAAATTCATTTATAAATTTAAAAAAAACAAGTTAGATGTATTCACCTGAATTTTTGGTTGGCTGGGTAACGGCTTAGAACTTCTTAGTATAACTTTGGGCAGCATTTATGCTTAATCTATCCTTATTATTACTTATAAGAATGATTTCTGATGTTTATTTTCTTGCTCCTAAAATAGATCATAACTTCAATATATTAATTGTATACACAGGGTTGGATTTTAACCCTAACCCTATAATATATAAAAATCTTAAATTTATGAGTCAAACTAAGAGATTAAATTGCATACCTTCCTTAATCTTGAAAACTTACAAAACATATGTTGATCCTATAATAACTTTGAATGAAAGAAGTCGAAAGAAACGTTTTGTTTACAAACAACTAAACTCATATGCGTATGTGTGTGTATCTATATATATATATGAAAGTTAGCCGCCTCAAATATTTTTGTTTGTTCGAAATCTTCATTAAGAAGATATACATTAATAAATGGATAAGGATTTCGTTTTCTTCGACGTGTATACATATATACATATCATTTATTTATTTATTATTATTTTTTTTTTCATGCAGAGTGCTCCACGTTCCATTTTGTTGTCCAAATACATTTTAAAATATTTTATTATTTTATTATTATAATTAATTTAGCTCATATTTTGTTTTTCGCTTATAACTTTTAAAATATGATGTTTTATAAAATTCTAAAAATACTACTAGGATCAGCTCATTTTTCTCTACGTTTTGACCTAAGTTTCGTTAAAAACGGAGAAAGTTTAATTATAATATATTTTATTAATTTTAGGTGGTCCCCTATAATATCAATTAACCGAATAAGTATGTCAAAAGATTTTAATAATCATTTTACTCGTTACTTATTAGTATGTAAGTGTCACACACGTATATATAATAACTAGATATTTAAAATTATAATATTTAACAATATATTTTTATAAAATAAATATACATGTGTTACACCATTCGTTTAAACGAATGCTTCAAATCTTAAAAGATCATTTCTAAGATTAATTTCTCAAATAATCATACTTTATAAGTTAATTATAACTATTTTGAATATTTACACGAAACCTTATAATTCAATTGACCGTTTTATTATTGTACTTTTTAAATAATATCATTTTAATTATAAATGAAAGTAGTTAATTTATATTCTCAAAACTGGATGTTACAGATGGAAGGACCGGTGGGTGAACATCTTAAGACTTAACATATGTATGAAATCACAAACGTGTGTGTAGCTAGAAGTGTTAGCAATTGGCTTAGATGGAAGGACCGATGGGTGAACATCTTAAGACTTAAAATATGTATGAAACCACAAATGTGTGGATAGCTAGATGTGCTAGCAAATGTCTTAGATGGAAGGACCGATGGGTGAACATATTAAGACTTAATATATGTATGAAACCACAGTTGTGTGGATAGTCAGAGGTGCTGACAAATAGCTATGGTGGAAGAACAGGAGTGTGAACACCATAGTATGATTATGATTAAACTATTGTAAACAATAGTTGATAAATAATAATATGATATTATTATATTGTAAATTAAACCACAGGTGTGTGGATAAATCGAATGATTCGATTGTTAATTAATTAAACCACATGTGTGTGGGTAATTGGTGGAGCCAATGGAGTATATATAATATTTATGATGTTTTAAATTAGCCAGTGGTGCTGGTAATAGAATTGGATTAGATCATATGATCATATCTATGAAAATGACCCATTAAGGGGAGATTAATGCACAAAAGTGTGTTTTGTGCAATTAGATGTTTGAATATGACGTATTATGATCTAAACATGATAAACATCCATATAATATGTATGTGGATGTGTTAGAATGAGTTTGGGAACTTTGGGGGAGGGGTTACTTACTTAGTTCATATGAACTAATTGTGACCTTATATGTGATGTTACATGTCAAAAATAGATATGTATCGGACGATCAGATCGGGCACCTTTTGAAACGAAATCGAGCGTTATGTAAATCTTTGGTGATATCAAAAGTAAACACACTGATTTTTATCAATCATAAATGTAAATGGTGTGTTTAACTTATGAAATGGTGATTTCACGCTTCCGAACATTATTTTGTGGTAAAGTTTTAAACTGGGACCAAAATTTAACACGTATAAACGTGGAAGAAGTTAGGGTGTTACATTGGATTCCTGTATTTAAAAAAAAAATCAATTATTTACGAAACAGTTTAACAACTTTGGATTCGGTTTGTTACTAGATCAAGTTTGGTAGATCGGGTTAACGCTTATTTATGTTCAAGTTGATCTTAATCAGGTTTGGTATTCAGGTTGGGTTAAAAACAACACCTCAAAAATGAGATAGCTGTTACTCAAAATCAAGCTTAATTCAGAAGCAGTTTTATAGTTAGCTTGTTAAAATCCAAGCTACTAAAAAGAAATCTAATACTACTTTATAACACTTGTTTAAAATATATGTAAAATCATTTACATTCATCAATATCAATTAAAATTTACATGAACAAATTTAGGAGGAAAAACAACACTTGAAAAATAAATATATAATCACTTTCTTAAGCATGTTTAAGATTCTTATTGTTATTAGTTTAATTTCTTATTTCTAGGTATTTGTAGGGCTGTAATCGAACGAGCCGAAATTTCTTTCGAGCCAAAAATACTGGCTCCAGCTCCGCTTGTAAAAAAACATCGAGCCACGAGCCAGCTCGTTTTTTTTGTTTTTTTCCTCCACTTTACATATATATAAAATCCAATATATATATATATATATATATATATATATTATACATGTATATATACATACATATATATTATACATGATGTTTATATTTATATATAAAAATAAATGTATATATTATGTATAATATATATGTATGTGTGTGTAATATAATATATATGTGTGTGTATATAATTTGATATATATATATATATATTAAAAATCGAGCCGAGCCAACGAGCCGAGCCAACGAGCCGAGCTCGAGCTCGAGCCGAGCCAACCTTGGCTCCGGCTCGGTTCGTTTTTAACAAGCTTTTTTTGAGCCGAGCCCTTTTCGAGCCGAGCCTTTTTCGAACTTTTTCCGAGCAAGCCTCGAGGCGCGAACTTTTTGAACAGCCCTAGGTATTTGACTATTTGTAATAAACAACTTTAATAACGCTTATAATTCGTCTTATTTTACTCAACGGAAACCTAATTGTAACTGATAGACCCGACAGTGTTAACCAAAAGCATGGAAAATGGGTTGGTTTGAGTGAATAAATTTTATATTTTGGGTTGAAATGTGTAGCACTAAACATATTTTTAGCTTTGTTATTTTATTTAATATATAATGAGTAATGTAAAATATTTTATAAAACACATTGTTAATCTATGAGATTAAAAATATATAAAATAACTTTTAAGTTTTAACAACTTAACTAAAAGTCCAATATGTGTGTATTATGGTCCACATCGCACTTTAGTCTTAATCTGATTTGCCATACCTTTTTTTAGTTTATTAAACATGAAACAGAAGAATATTAGAATTTTATATAATATTCTAGCAAATATATAAACGTTATTTTCTATGATTATAAAACATAAAGAAAAACTAATAGTAATTTTTACGAGCAGATAATGATATCAAAATATTTGTTTAAAGAAAAATATCAGAATAAAAATCATCAAGAATAAAAATTACTAGAAGTGAAGAAATGAAATGATCTATTTCAATTTTATATGAAAAAAATAAACATGCTTTGTTTTTTTTATCATATTGGCATACTTAATTTATTAAATTCATACATATCAAACAACATAGTTTGATAATTGATATTGTTTTCATATTTCGAGAACACATCATGAAATTAGTCGATATATACTAAACATAAATTAACTTATGGCTATTGTTTTTATAATAATATGTGTCGTATATCATGTAGCTAGAATTAAAAACGTAAGTCGATATATACTAGACATAAACTTATAGCTATTGCTTTTTAATAATATTTTTTATCATTTAGATAGAATTAAAAGCATATAAAATATTCTCATAAAGTTAATTTAGGATAACTTATAATAGGCAAAAGTTTGGATCCATTTCATGTCACGCTTTATATGTACTATTATGTTGATGCCTTGAAAAAGACAGTTATTGAAATTAAAAAGGGTCTTTGTAAAAGTCTTAATTTCTATCAACTTTATAATAACCAAACAATATAAGGAGACTATAATTCATAAGAAAAAATGGGATGTAGATTAATATTCGTCGTTTTATCTCAATAGTTGATTAGACAACCGATTTGTAATGATTTAGATACGTCATGACTCCTTGGTACATTATTAATTAATTTTTTGGCAATAATAAAATTATTAAAATAACCAAATAATTTTGAAATGAAAGAAATTTTCTCTTGATCACTTTTTATCATTTTGAGAATTTTTCCTAAGAAGTTTCATTTACCCTAATAGTTGCAATAATCATATTTGACCATTAGAGTTTCTTTTTTTCTTGTGGTCTTTCTTTACAAATTGTTCTTATGTTTACGATGGATCACGCTTTAGAGTTTTCTTTTATAGTGTTTATCATATGTACACCTTAGGTTATTTTTTTGGGTTCATATGTGCCTTTTAACATTGATAGATCGAGTAATAGTTATGTTTATGAAAAATCATACTTTCAGGTTAGTTTTGATCGCCTAACTGTTTTTGACAATGTATACTTTAGGAGTTTAAGGTTTTACGTTAAATTGGCACTAATTATGATATGTTTTAGAAACTGTGTTTTATTATTCGAGATCATGTCTCTGTTTACATTTTATGATCATGCTAGAAATTTTGTAGCGCACAAATAAAATCTTTAGTTAACATGAATTTTAGAGTCCCTTTTCCTCAAAACATGGATCCCGCTCTTATAGTTTTGAAGAAATTAAATATGAATTAAAACCTTGTTCTTTCTTAGTACAAGAACCTAAAATAGGGTTACCTAGTGGCTTGATCCAACTTTTAATTTTTGGAACAGCGGTTGATCCAACTACTATTTAATTTTGACGTACATGATTAAAACTTGAAACATGAGGTCTCTTATTACGGTTTTGGTAACTAAGCATTTATGATATCGTCGGTTTTAAGATTGCATGCATTTAAAGACGACAAACAGGAAATAAAAATTCGTTTTTGAAGATAAACTTTATAAATGATCTATCACCAAAAAAAAATACAAAAATACATAATACACTTCTAAAATTACAATTATCTACAAAACAAGTTTTTAGCTTATAATCATATAAACAATCTTTTTTTATATTGGATTTGTGTTTTTTCTATACTTCATTTTGTTTTTCATACAGTATCTAAAATTTCAATATAAAAAATAAAATTCAGTCTAAAAAAATAAATCCAATACAAAAATAGATGTTTTTAGACCAAAAAAAACTTGTTTTTATTTGATTTTGTTCCGTTCAACTACAAGAGTGATGATCCATAATGATGAACTTGGAATCATCAAATAATGTTAACTTAAATATTGATTAACTAGACGTTTTTGTACCTTAATCTTTGTAAATTAAAAAAGGTGTCCCGCTAATTAACCTTGTTCAAAACCGGTTTGCTTCCAAATAGCATTTCTAACCCGACTCAAATCCCTACCTTTGAGTGTTCTTCCAATCCCTTCATGAACCGAAAATGATGCAATTCTAGTTCTTGCTAAATACTCATGAGGTGGCAACATATCATCATCATCATCATCAAACCCTACATCATCATCATCATGATCATCGATTTTCCTCCCATGATGCACGTACTCATCTCTCAAGATCACTGACCAGTCCGGCACGTTGACTGGCAGTGACTTGCCAGCGGTTGACATGTGTACTTTTCGTTGTTGATGACCTTTTAATGGATAATTTGATCTTCTTGACATGGTCTTTTGTGGGTTGTTTGAATGATCATCAACTCCGCTGTTCCATAGGTCAGATTCACTCATTTCAAACCCGTCGGTATCCGGTGCATGGATCCTCTGATCGCCACGATTGTTGCCTCCGCCACCACCAAGATAAAAGAACTTTGGTGTGTGATCATGGTGTTGGTGATGAAATTTTCTTGTTGCCATTGGTGAGAAAAAGTTATTGTTATGTGTTTTTTTGTGATTTGAATAAAAAGATGGTATGATGTATTGATTGGTTGCTAGGTGGTTGGTGATGGGTCATCCAAGGTGTATACTATATATAATTGTGCAAGGGATAAGCTATGCACTAGTTTTGTAAACATTTTAAATCACGAGGGACTGATATGAAAATTTAGTGGTAGATTATGAAGTTACATAAACCCCCCTTAATGTTGTGATGTAATCACATGTCAGTCCGATATTCATTTTCATGACATGCAACTTGATTTTAGCCCCTTACCTACAACATAATTTAGTTTGACTTATATCTCTTGTTGATCAAATGAACGTACATCAGTAGAAAATGACAATATACCATTTTTTTCACAATGTTTTTATTTTTTATTTTTATTTGTCTATTTTCAGTCACTTTTATGTCACAATAAGCATAACTATTCTATCCGTGATATTACTTGATATACAAGTTTCAAATTATAAGAAATCGGTGAATGACAATACTAAAGACGTTAACTACCTTTGGATTGAAAGTCATACAATCTATTTATTAGTTTCAATGATGTGTTGATTAAAACAGAGCCGGCCCTTAGGGTGTCGGATGTACGACTGAACCGGATCCAATGTTTTAAGGAACCTAAAACCGAAGTATTTTTAGAAGACATATGCCGTGTTGTAGTTAAAATTGAAAATGTTTTTCTCGTCTCTCTCTTATATAAAATACAATAAAACTTTAGTAATTAAATTATATAATTATATATTAAAAAATAAATTTTTTCTTATTCCAATAATTTGCCATTTTATTAAAACTTAATAAAATTTAAAAATAATTCAATTATATCTTATATTATATATAATTTTACAATTATTAATTATTTGTTATTGTTTAATGTTAATGAATTATATTTTTTATTATTCAACCCGTGTGTGTTTATATATATTATCACTACTAGAAAACTCATAAGATTCCTACAAAAGTTTCCGACAAGATACCGACAAACAAAATTTCCTACAACATGGAGACAAATTTCCGACAAATTGAATAACCCCAAAATTGCTAACTCATTTCCGACAAAATACCGACAATCTAGCTACAAAATAATATGTTGTCGCTATTTCGTAGCAAAAACCTAATATAATTCCGACAAAGTACCGACAAAATCTAAACTTAACGATGTGAAATTATAAATTTAATTTTTGTCGGAATGTTGTCGGAATTATTGATTAAAATTCCGACAACTTTCCTACAAACAAAAAATTGTTATATTATTTACATTATAAAACTAATTTAAAAAAGGAAAAGTTAACATGTTGTGGGAATTTTGTCGGAACTTTTATGACTTTTCCTACGGTTTTCCGACAACGTTAAAAAAATTATATTAATTGAGATGATTTGATATAAGTTTGACACCATCTAAATAAATTGCCTTTCTTTTGATAGAATTGAGATGCATTCTTGAACATGGTTTCTTTTATGTTTTTAAATTTTATTTTGTGGTCTTTATGAGTTGAATTGGATTTATAAATAGGAGAACAGTCATTAGTTTCCCTAAATTAATATTTAGTGGTTTAGTTTGCAAGAAATAATGTTGAATTGTATTCTAGGATTTGGATCATAAGATTTGATAAGAATGTTGCTGCATGAAAATCTTTAGAAATTGATTAGAAAAATCTTAGGATTATTGTACATAGTTGTTTACATCCTTTTATTCTAGTTTATTTCAAATCATTTTTTAATTTCTATGTTCATTTAGCTATTGAAAATCAATATTAATCATGTATAGGTCAAAGAAGTTCGTTCCGAATTAGAAAAAGAAATGGAGGCCCGACAAAACTTAGAAAACCGCTTGAAACAAATGGAAAGAGAGGCGCAAAATGAACGGGCCGAGCGAGAGAAACTCCAAAAACAAATGGAAGAGCTTATAAAAAAATTTGCTAATAAGTAGTTTCTTTTGTATTTTGAGATCTTAAAACATGTGTTATATTGTTTATTTGGATAATTAGTTGTAATGTCTAATATAGAATGTTTAAACATTTTTATTTTTGAATTTTCTGGGTTTTTTTTGGGATTTTAATGTAATTTTTTAGTATAAAAACTGAATGCTATTAATTTTTTTAGGATTCTTGACAAAACATACATTGATATTTGTCGGAATTTTGTCGGAAAAAAGAGAGTTGGAAATTGTCGGTATTTTGTCAGAAAAAAGAGAGATTGTCGGTATTTCGTCGGAAAAAAGAGTGTTGATATTGTTGGTATTTCGTCGGAAGTAGAGAAAATTAAATATTTTTTTCAGATTGCCAGTATACAATATTAATAATATAAATAATTTAAATATTTGTTGTCGGAAATTCGTCGGTAACTAACTAAATAAAAAATTTATGAATAAAAGGTTTTGTCGTAAATTTGTCGGTAAGTTTAATTTATTTGAGAATATTAGTAAAAACATTTGTCGGAAAATCGTCGGAAAATTTAAATGATTCATTGTTATCAAAATTTACTATTATTACTATTAATAATTTAAAAAAAAAAGAAATAGTGTTTCGTCACAAGTTTGTCGCTAATCCGTCGGAGGTTCTTCTAATTTGTATTGTCGGTATTTTGTCGGAAATTTACCGACAAACATGATTTGTCGCTAAATCGTCGGATTTGTAGTCGGAAAATTGTCGGAAATATTTTTCCTACGAGGTTTTTTCCGACAAACGTATTTTGTCGGTATGTTGTCGTTATTCATCAGTTTCCGACGAATTTCCGACGAATATTTTGTCGGAAAAATTTCAGTTTTTTGGTAGTGTATTGACTTATTTTCATATGTATTTTGTGTGTGTGTGTGTATTATAGGGTTATAATAAAAATGGTTAGATTGGTGAGAGGTGTGAGAATGATTGTGGGCCATTAGATACATAATTTAATGGTTGAGATCAAAATTGTATTAAAAAAGTTAGTGTAATGGTATTTTAGTCATATACACTTTTGTTGACTTTTTGTCATGTTCCTCCAATTTTTTTTAAACGAGCATAACTTTTATATACGATATTATTATTTTAAAAAAACTACACCAAAAAAACGAGCATTTTTTATCTTTAAAACGAGTATAGTATTGTTATATAAAAAATAAAAAAAAAACGTTTTCCTCCACATTTTATATTTGTAATGCGTTATTGTGTCTCTTTGTTTGTTATTGTGTTGTTTTTGTTTGTGATTGTTTTTTTTTGTTCGATGTTGTGTCTAACTATTTTTTTTTATAAAATGATGAGCTTTATAGATAATATCGACGAAACAATTACCTGAACGTAAAACACAATGACCTAAACGTAAAACACAATAATGAGTATATTACACAACCACTTGAACGTAAAACACAACTATGAGTATATTACACAATAACCTGAACGTAAAACATAACTATGGGTATATTACACAATGACCTGAACGTAAAACACAATGATGCGTATATTACATAATGACCTTAACGTAAAACATAATAATGACTATTACACAATGACCTTAACGTAAAACATAATAATGATTATTACACAATGACCTGAACGTAAGGCACAATGATGCATATATTACACAATGTTCTGAAGATAAAATACAATGATAGATATATTACACAATGACCTGAACGTAAGACACAATGATGAATATATTACACAATGTTCTGAAGATAAAACACAATGATGAATATATTAAACGTTGATCTAAACATAAAATACAATGAATAAAATGTATTTTTCAAAAAATGAAAACAATTTATGTTTTTTAAAATTATGAGTTTTAAAAACATAATGGTAAAATAACACAATTATGTACTTTTAATAAATCAAAAATAAAAAATAAATAAGAACAATTTATTCGATGCATAAAAAACATTAACAAAATAGCACAAGATATAAAAAAGAAAACACAATAATAAAAACATTAAACACAATGACCTGAAGCATTAAACACAATGACTTGAAATATTAAAAACATTGATCAAAATACCCTTTTTATAAAATTAGAGAAATGCCACTTATCATCTCCATAATCCTTCTCGTCCTTTTCACCAATCTCACCCTTTTTACTTGAACCTAATCCTATATATTAATGGATTTTTTTTGTATGCATAGGGTTTATGTTAATTCCCATACACGCTAATCATAATCTCGAAGACAACCCTGGATGCAAAAGCGTTGCTTGCATAGAGTTGTTTGACTACAAACTCAAAGATTTAAAAAAAGAAAAGAAAACAAGTTTTTGCATTCTATGAGAAACACAATTAGTCTTTTTAAGAATGTATATTTTGCATGTAATAATAAGAAAAATTAATATATACACCATTTTAGTCACAAAAACAATTAAGAAAATCACTATATATCTTTACTCAAATCAAAAATACGAAACCTGGCATACTTTTCAAAAAAAAATCTAATAAAGTACCAAAAAAATATAAATCATAAAATTTTCTCATGATTTTAATGACTACAAATCTATATTTACAAATATTCAAATTATATTTTACAAATATGAAAATTATAAAATGACTTGATTGTAATAAATTACAAAAAGTGACAATATTTGATGATTTTATATCACCTTCAAGAATTTAATGGCATATTAATCATGTCACATTCTTGTTAATAAAAGTAAATTACTGAGATGATCCTTGTAGTTTGCTAATATTTTACTTTTGATCCTTATGTTTCATAATATACTTACATGGTCCCAAAATTTGAATATTTGTATTACATGTAGTCATTATGTGAGAGTAATTTAGTCAATTATATGAAGGATTATAAATATCGCAAATGTCTAAAGTTTGGGATTATATGGTTAATTTATGAAACCTATAGACTAAAAGTGAAATTCTAACAAACCATAAGAACAATATTGGTAATTTACTCCGTTTATAATTAACTTGGCCAGACACAACAGTATCATTTGAAGAGGGAAATATTATGTAGTTAGACTAAACCTGAGGGGGTGATTAGCAATATTGTAGGGCCAACTGAATAGCGTCGACGTGTGTCCTCATCTTACGGTGGACCTTTTTATGTGATCAATAATAGAGATCTTGGATCGACTAAATTATGCCAGAAATCGTAAGCGATATTGCAAGTGGCCCTACTTATCTTATTTATTACATCTGTTTTGTACAAATTGTATTTCTTTTATAACAAAATTAAAATAATATTATTAATAATAATATTTTAAACTTTTTCAAAACCCGTTAAAATCTAAATTTCTTTAAAAAAAAACCAGAAATATGTGTGAGAGACGGGGTGGAGAAGCATAATATTAAATCTGACAATCTTGACCTAAAACAAAATAAATAAGTTAATTTAGATGGACAGTTATTGTATTTCGGTTTGAAATGAATAGTTTTATAACGGGTTGAGATAAGTAACACATTAATATAATACGAGTTAAGATGAATAACCTCAATAATATGTGAATACAATAGATTCGGACGGGTAACATTATAAATAATATGTTTGATGATAAAATTAGTAAAGATTTTGTAAATAAACTATTTGTTTATTTACAAGTCATTTTAACCTGAACTAAATTAATGTTTTTTTAAAAGGACTCATTTTGACCAAATCCTAGCCTTCATTCATTTTGACCCGAATCCGTTTTAACCCGTTACCCACTTTTCGTCTGGGTTAAATACACGTTTGGACAGGTAAGAGCCACTTGGCTAGTTAACATAAAATTTAACATCCAGCTACATCTTAAATCATTCATATTATATTCACACACAACTATGTAACTAAACTTAAACTTGCAATTAATACAAGTTGAGAACAAAACTTTATATTTGATCTTACTACAATCGGATTAAGTCAATAATAAAGGCAATGGGAGTTTTAAACTTTTATAAGAAAAAAAAAATGCTTCTAGATGCTCTTAAACGATAAAAGTTGCGCCAAATACAGTTCTTTTAATTAATTAAGTTTAATTTTACAGTTTTTATGTTATTTTGTATTTTTTAACTAAATCAATTTATTAAATCATTCGATTAAAAAAACGTTCATACTGATTTAAATAAAATTAAATATAAAAGTTTCGAATAAAAACTATCGTTTTATGAAAATAAGAATATAATACTGATGAGTGATGACAGAACTCTAAACATGGAGCAGGACAATAACAAATTAAACGTCTAATCTATGCATAACCTTTCTTTTGATAAGAAATCTATTGAAGTATTACTCTTAAAATATTTTAAACCAACCTTTCGTATGTTCAAGTTTCTAACCTATAACCTTTTATTTAATAACCAACTGTCTCTTATATAAATAAAATAAAACTTAACATTATTAATATTCGAATATGACATAAGACATTTTTCTTATTATGGCTTAAAATATTGGACTTGAGATTAAACAAATCATTCTTCAACTTTCTTGGAATTTTATAAAATATTCTCTCTCTTTTAAGTTTCTAAACTTTTGAATTTACCCCCTCTTTCTTTAACTTAAAAAAATTTAATTTTTGTATACTTCTTTTTATATATGTTTTGACATAAATATTTTTCGAAACAATTCGGTTCAAATATAATACGTTTCATTTTTATTGTGTGCATTTTCAATTGATCTAATTTTTACTAAATTTTTGTTTAAAAACTAGCCAAATCAAATATGGTATGTTTTCATTCGATAGTATTTGTTTAAGATACTATGACAGCGTTTGGTATGAATGAATGAAATGAGTCATTACGTTGGAATAAAAAGAAGCGTGTTTGGTTACCACATAGGAATAGAATACACCATTCCACAAGGAATGTGATTCCTTCGTTTTTTATGATTTTCATTCCTTGAAGTAGAGGTGTGTTTTGACCAATCACCGAACCCATGTCCAAAACCATTACCCGACCCTTGACCTAACTCATGACCCGAACCATGATTCCAACCATGACTCGAACCATGACCTGAATCATTCATGACTCAAACAATTACCGACCCTTGACTCAAACAATGGCTCAGCCCATGAACCAAACCATGACCCAATCCATGACCCAAACCACGACCCGATCCACAAACCAAACTATGGCTCAATTCATGAAATGTCTCATGATCGAACCATGAGCTAAACAATAACCGACCGATGATCCGAACCATGACTCGACCCATGACCCGCGACCCGATCCATTATTCGAACAATGATTAAAACCATGACTCGACTCATAATTTGTATTCCATTCTTTTATGTATTCTCATGTCTACCAAACAACAAGAAGTAATAAATCATTTCATTACCATATGTAACCAAATATGAACAATGAAATGGTAATGATCAATTTATTTTCCACATCCATTCCATTCCCTCATACATTTCATTCATTTATGCCAAACAAACCCTATATCTTTCAAGGTCCTCTATAGTAGGTGACTTGCAAAATTTATAGTTTAAACTTAAAATGTGACATGAGAAAATAAATTTATTTACAACTTCTAAAAAATGAAATACAAAGACGAAATATCAATTTTTCCACCTATCAAATAAAAATAAATAATTTTTTAAAAGTTCATATAGCTAGGGATGTTCATTGGTTTGGTTCAGTTTAATCAGTTTTCAAACTTTTTTCCTAACCAATTCAGTTTGGTTATCGGTTAAAACCGAACAAACCAAATTCAACCGAACAAATCGATTAAAAACCAAAAACCAGTTAAAAACCGAATTCAACCTTTTTATATAATTAATAAAAATAATTAATTTAAATATGAATTCAGTTTAATTGGTTAATCGAATGAACAACATACCAAATTCGGGAAAAAATTGAAACCGTTAACCGAATTCTGAATATGATTCGGTTTTTCGGTTACCGATACGGTTAGGTCATCAGATTTAAATGCTTTTTGTTTTTTTTGGAACACCCCTACATACCGCATGTGAAAAAACAAGTTTAAGTGAATAAAAAATTAAGAGTTAGGATAGGTGGATAACAATTTAAAAATTAATTTACACTTGTTACTTTGTGGGAATTTACGATTGTTTTGTTCGTAACTCCAACCTAGTACCCTATCTTTTATCCCTCTTTAGATTTTAAAATCGTATTAAATATGAATTACTATACTTTTTAATTTTCATGTTACATTAATTTGTTATTTTTCGGGGTCTCAAACGTATAGTGTATGACACACTGCTAATAACTATTCGCTGTAAAATACGGAAGAAAAACTGCCAGCTATAATAACAAATCCAATTTATATTTCTCATCGACTAGTTTCCCTAATATAGCAAACCTCAATGCATGTTATCATTAACACACATATGTCATATATGTTTTTATCTATATCTATACTACTATATAATACATATTAGAAGGACAAAAATAGTAATTTGATTAAATCTCTTAAAATTAAGAGTTTTACAACTCTTATAGCATATGGTGCAACTTTTTAATTCTAATCTAAATGTTTGTGTTTTTACTTTGTCCCATATTGGTAGCTTTTAAAAATTTAAGTGAGATAGAATGATTATAAAAGAAAACCCTTCAATTCACATGAATCACTTCTTGACATTTTTGGTGTATTTGGCCTTTTATGTTAGTAGTTAAAGTCACTTTTAGTTAATCACCAAGTTAAAAAAATTGTTTTTGTTATGGTTATGACTCAACAACGAACCATGCAAACCTTTAAAACGTCCAACTTGAGTGTTGTGTTTTCCGCTGCAACGCGCTGGTACTAGACTAGTATCTAAAAAAAATATTCTTATAAGTGAATAATTGACCGGATAGATATTACCATTTCTTAATATATAATCATCACAAAATCATATTTAGACTTCAAAATGTGAATATGCATAATGTTTTAACTAAACTTTATTGTATGATTAGATCAATTGTATTTTAGATAATCAAAATACGCCAATAACTAAAACTTTTATTATATGGTAATAATATTTTATGTATTGTTATCTGTTTCTTAGTTCTTGTTTTTGTCTAGGTGTGTGATTCTTTTTTAGTTTTTTTCCCCTTTACTTGCTAATATTATTGGGTTTTATGAATGATGGAGACATTATCGTGACATAGATTTGTAATTAATATTTTTGATATCTTAAAGTTTGATGTTAGAGTAACAACCGTTGTTTCGTATTCGTATTTTGACATTTGAGCTCTCGGAACTCCAACGCTCTTACAATACATGTTTTTAAATAACAAGGACTGATATTTGTGTTATTTATATATTTATTTTTGAGTAAATTGCTAATATAGTCATAGTGGTTTGCTAGTCTTCACTCTTGGTTCATAGATGTTATAAATTACTCATATAGTATCAAACATTTAAATATTTGTAACACATACAATCTTTTTACTCCTTACTAAAATCAAACTTGAGGACTGTATGTATTACAAGTGTTTAAAGTTAAGGATCTTATGAGTAATTTACGAAACCTAGTGATCAATAGTGAAATACTAACAAAACACATGAACCATCTCAACAATTTACTATTTATTTTTCCATGTTATTTTTCGTGGCTGGGAATCATCCAACAAATTTCGTAGAATATATATATGTCGCATGTCATAAACATGAAATTGATGGTTTAATTTATGTTAATCCCATTTAGACCCTCAAATTATTATATTTGTGTTTACTTGCTCACAAAATTAGATTGCTGAGCAATGATCTTTAAAAGTTACGAGAAATATGATGAAATTCGCTCAATAATAAAGATTATTGAATATTTGCACCTTTCAAAAGACAAAAGCCACCATAAAAAGGTGAATGGTAGAGATGAATACAAAAATAAATTATTATTATTATTATTATTATTATTATTATTATTATTATTATTATTATTATTTTAAAGCACAAGAAAAAAAACATATAGTTTCTTAAAGACTTCCATCGATCACAAAACAGAACAAAAAAAGAAAAGAAAAAACACATAGGAGTCACTGTTTGTGATTTCTTATTTTAAATTGCCGTCAAAAACTCATTTAAGTTGAGTAATATTGATTCAAAAATTTAAATAACAAAAATATGCACATGTAGCTATAAATAAAGTAATATAAAGTAACGTTTTAATCTATATAAATTTTATTATTAATAACAAGTAATAAAGTTCAATTGTTGGACCAAAAAAAATATATAAAACAAGAAAATAAGACACCACATTATCCATAAAGATCGGTTCTTTTGGTTCAAAACAGGTTACATAAGAGAACCCGATGTTTTTTTATGTATTTTTTAATAGCAAATTTATCATAATCATTAGCTATTCCAAACTAAATTATAATATTATCTCTTATTGAACCTAATATCTTTTATTTTAAGAGATAAAGTTTCTATCAAGTAAGTTAACGTCACAAGAGAACTTTCACATTTATTTCTTATTTTTGAGTAAATTACGGTTTTAGCCCCTGTGTTTTAAGTGTTTTGATTATTTCAACCCAAAATAAAATTTTTTATTAATTCAGGCCCTGTGGTTTAGACAACTAACTTTTTGGCCCCTAACCATAGTTAGATTTTGGGCCAAAACCGATATAATAGTTAAGTTTGAAGGGCCAAAACCGAAGTTGTCTAAACCATAAGGGCTGAATTAATAGAAGACTATATTTTGACCAAAATAGTTAAAACACTCAAACTACATATGCCAAAACCGTAATTTACTCTTTATTTTTTTATAAACTTTCACAAAAGCATGAGAAACCCGATCGTTGGGACATTGTCAACTAGGGGTGTTCATCGGATCGGATAACGAGTTATTTGGGTTTGAAATTTTTTTGGTCTATCTGAAACCCGACTAGAAATTCAAAATATATTATCTCACCTGAAAAACTCGAGTTCATGCATCCGAATAAACCTGTTTTTTCAGGGTTTTCGGATATCCGACCCGAAAAAACTAGTCTTTTCATATCCGAAACCTGACCCGAATCTAGAATCATATTATCCGACCCGGAAAACCCGAAATAAATTTCGGATAAGGTTTTTCGGGTTTCGGATATTTTGAACACCCCTAATGTCAACGAAAGGATAGGGATAGCCGGACAGGGAGGCGTGGTCCAAATCATACAAGGTTATCTTGTGAAGCAACTAGCTAAGGTGAGAGGGCTTCATAAATGGATAAACTCTGTTAGGCTTGTGGGCCCAATTGAACTGCTTTACGTTTTACAATGTCCTAACTCCTAACATAAACTTGATTGTTGAATGAAACCGTGGCCCGTGGGGTTCACATCCCAACATACAAAGCATACTTTTGAAGGTTGGAGGTGGTGAAAAAAACCGGTTCGGGAGCTAGAACCCACTAGCGGTGGCCAAACCGGTTCCGGTTCTGGTTTTTGACCGGTTCCAACCGGTTTTTTGCAGGTTCTGGTTCCGGTTTTGGTCGGTTCCGGTTCGGGTTTGACCGGTTTAAGGGTGGAACCGGTTCCGGTTTTTCCGGTTCCAATTTCTCTGAAAACCTTGAACCACCTGTACCCACCGGTTCCAGTTCGGTTCCGGTTTCGGGTACGTTGGCCACCTCTAGAACCCACAAGCCGAATCAGAACCCTAGCCGAACCGGTAGACAGCCGGACACAGGTGGTTCTAGCTTCTTTGAAAAATCGTAACCGAAACCAGTTTCGCAATTACCTGGCCAAAACTATACCTGATAAAAACCGGTGAAAACATGAACTTAACCGGAATCTGTTATTGACTTTGTTGACAAACTATAACTAATTTGAAACCGAAACCTTTGTAAAAGAAACTCGGTTGTGCACCTCTACTTAGAGGGTTGTAGCCGAACCAACTCAACTATTTATTAATTTTTTTGACTTACACTTTTGTAACCCAACAAAGCACAATTTTTGCTTGTATTAAGAACCAAACTCAAACTAATTTTTTATTAAATAAATATATTTATGATATTTTATTGTATGAAAAACTATTATAAATATTAAAAATAATTTTCTTCATTTTAAAGAAGGATTTTTTTTTGTTATTTCAAGGAAAAAACAATAATTTAATCTTTTTTATAAAATATGTCAATTTGAAGCGGTTAACATTCAATATTTTAAAACATTTTCCATTTAATATTTATATATAGTATAAAAAGAAGATTTTTTATGTGAGGAGAAATCACTGTTAAATTTAGTATCTGATTTTATGCGTGTGGTACAACTCATG
Organism: Mikania micrantha; assembly: GCA_009363875.1. NCBI lineage: Eukaryota > Viridiplantae > Streptophyta > Magnoliopsida > Asterales > Asteraceae > Mikania > Mikania micrantha. The sequence continues at coordinate 57,424 of SZYD01002638.1, forward strand.
GATACATGGTTATATACTTTCTACGCTTTCTATCTACAGCGGCCTCCTCTCTCTTCACTTATCGTCCCCTCTCTTTCTTTGGTGTTGCTTCCGGCCACGAACCGTATCCACCCACCGACTCTCTCTCTCTCTCTTTTCACACAATGTTCTCTCTTTCTCAGTGCGATTTCTGTCCACAATTCCAGTGGTTGTTATAAGCAATGTTTTAAAAACCGGTATTTTAGGTGTACCGGATTTTGCTAAAAAATGGTTCAACCGGTTGAACCGGGTTGTACCGGATGGTTCAACCGGACACACTAATTAACCATAAAATTCCATAGAAATACAACTTATACTAAAATAAGTTCCAAAAAGTATACAAATTCATCTAAAAACAATTCAAAAAGTACACAAATTCATCCAAAACAACCTAAAAGTACTAAAATTCTAATAATTTTTTTAAAATGAAAGTGCATAATAGGATTATGACGTTGTCGTGTTAAACGCATCAAGTTCACGATCGCTTAAAAGCCGAAATTTTGTGTTTTTTTAAACCGGAAATACCGGTTTTACCGGTAAAACCGGATTAAACCGGCGGCACAACCAATCGAAGGAACCTGCATAATACCGGAGTGTTTTGTACCGGTTTAGTAACCGGTTAAACCGGCCGGTTCGAACCGGTTTTTAAAACACTGGTTATAAATGAGAGAAGGGACGGTGATTGTCGTTCTAGAGAGGGAGTAAAGAGAAGTTGCCTCAATCTTCACAATCGTTACTAAACCCTAGATTCAAGAGATCGACGTAGCATAGGCATATTATCTCCTTGAAGAACAATCACATAGAAAATTTTCAAACAAACGATTTGTTAATCGATGATTTCACTCGCTTCTGATTCCACGGATCTTATCGTTTCCATTTTCTGATTCTAATCTTGCATACTTTCAAGCGAGGTATTGCCTGACGAAACAAGCACGGTCGTGGTCACGTCAAGTTCATTCGTTGTTTATAAGACGGAAAGTGTTTTCCTAAGGTAAACTGATTTCATATGTTTCGTAAGATTAGTACCTCCCGATTGGGCGATGATGAAATAATGTTTTTTTTTTTTTTTTTTTTTTTGTGGTTTGTTGATGTAAACTCTGGGTTTTGATGGGTTTTAATAGATACTCGCCACTTCCCGATTTTGATGGGTTTACTACATATTGATGTTAAATTGTATGGTTTTGATATCATAAACACAAGTTTGCATCTAATTTATGCATCATATATGGACCATATGGTAGAAGTTGAACTGTTTTCATTGAAAAAATTACAACTCTTACATTTACTAATGCTGAGATGAAAAAGCACGAAACACCCCATGAAAGATCAAAATGGGTGAATTTCTTTTGTTCATTGAGGTAGCAAAACCAACGGTATAGAATGGTTCAATTTTTTGTATACCGAGCCTAAACGTTACTAAAAGTCTAACAAAACTTGAAAATAAATACAGGATTGCTGACTGTTTTAACACTCATTTTTAAATGACATTACTTTTGTATGATTTCGTTTGACATTTTCATGTAGGTTTCTCTAACGATCTAGCGTTTATTTCGTATTATTTTTTAAAGGTTACATGATTTTATCTTTAAATGTGAAACTTTCATATATTAACATTTATTAAAAAATTAACTTACGACGGGTTACGCCCACTAGTTTATGTTAAAAGGTTGTTTAGATAACCGCTTTAAAAACATCGTATTTTTTTCATTTTAAAAATATAATTCTTCGCTTCTAAAAACTCATTTTTCTTACTAGCAAGTAGCGACCCATCCATCAACTGGGCCACTTTGGGCCATTATGAAGTTAGATCTTACTAAACGAATCAATCAAAAGATAAGGTTAAAACATTTCCTCTTTAATCCCTCATGGCCTTATGTCACACACATAATCTCTAATCTTAAAGAATGAAGATTGCTAAAAGGCCCAATAATACCAAACAGGCAAACATAGATGAGTCATGACTCACGAGTCACATACTCACATGGAACCCTCTACATGTTTCTATGTTCCAAATGTAGACATTTTAACCGATTTGATACGAGGCGATTTAATATTTAAAGTTTTTTTGTTTATTTCCATCTAACCTAGTCTTATAAAAGCTAAGACAATGTTATAATAAAATTAATACTAAAGAATATTAAAAAATATATATAAAGGCATACTATTTATAGTTAGGGCTCTTTAATTATTTTGGCTCATGAATAATATTATTGTCAAACAAAGCTATCTGCTTGATCGGCTGCTACGTTGCAGCCAATCAAACCTCCACGTCACCAACCACCTACACCATCATGTTTTTCGATCACTATTACTATCACCTATTCCCATCACAAGAAGGCCTCTATTTTATATGTCTTACATATTTGAGCCCTAAATTTAGATCGGGATGGTATTCTTGTTGTGATGTCAGCAGTGGCGGACCCAGAAATTTTTTTCATGGGGGGCAGAAATTTTTTAGGTTTGTTGGTGTTCAAGTTGAGTTGAGCGGATCGGGTCGGGTCAGGTTAAAAAAAGACAATCAAACTAAAATTTATATATAAAGATGTAATGAAAATAAAATACATCTAAAGTTGTTCGTTACGTGATTTTATTTTTTTTATATATATCCAAAACAACGTATAAGGCCCTGAGAATTGGGGGTGCCCAGGAGGAGTCGAAAAAAAGGCCCCTTAGTGAATTTGAATATTAAGTTGACTAGTTGAGGATATTCAAAACAGCTAAAAGCTGTTAATACGAGAAAAATGAACCGTATTCATCACCGAAAAAAACGAACTGAATTCTGAATTTGGTTTAAGGTTTGGTTCCTAACTGTATCCGAGTTTTGAAGTTGGTTCTTAACAGTATACGAATTTCGGTTATCGGTTCCAATTTTTGTGGAATTTGTTTTGTTTGGTTAACTGATTAAAGGGAATTTATATTTAAATTTTTTTATCTTTATAATATATAAGGTTGAACTAGGTTTATTTATATCGGTTTATTTGGTTTTTAATTGGTATATTTGATTGAATTCGGTTTAATCGGTTTTTAACCAGTTTTGTGGTGGATTGTCTTATTATAATTAAGACTAAACTTGAATTTACATTGGATTTAGATTATTAGTTGGGCATTTTTAAACTTAGTTTTATTAATTAACACTTAGATTTTAAAAGTTTAATAGGAGCGATTGTAAAATTTTACGGGAGGCGATTAGGATTTTAACATATATATACTACTAAAAAAAAATTCAAGGTGGACGGCTGACCCTCCGGAGCTCAATGTAGGTACGCCCCTGGGTGTCAGGTGTGGTCCTCCTTACTAGCCATCCTGAGGTGATGGTACCTGCATTAATCTAAATAAATGCTAAACATATGCTCATGTGAGTGTTTTCTAGTCTTATGCATTTGATATATATATTTGAAGATCTTCTGTAATTAATATAATACCTATCTAAACTCAACTTGTTTATATAAACATCATATCATCTCCTGTTGTATAATCTCATAAATCATTATTGTCTACAAGAAACATGGGTTACTACACCAAGTAGTAACTCCCACGTTTCCTATCCATACAGAGCTGTCTCCAAGATTTAAAGTGTCACATTCGATTAAAAAAGACCCTTAAAATGACCCTCTATATATATAAAAGTTTATAAGATGATAATTGGTATAAAAATAAATTGATAAATAGAACAATACATAATTATTATAGCAAAATGACGTTTTTTACGTAGAAAAATGATATTTTGTTTAAAAATAATTTTACATATAAAATGCATATAACAAAATAATGTTTTTATATCGCGGAAAGATGTTTTATTTAAAAATAATTTTATATATAAAATACATATAAAAATTCAATATTTCAGTCTTCTTAAAAAACCATGTCATGTGCGGTCACACCCCTCGCACACCCAAAAGGCTAACTGTGCATTCACATGTGTCTAATCTAATCCGAACGTCATTGAAAGACGACGCCATGGTACTAGTATGTGTAATATTACCATTTAAAAATCTCACGGTGAATATATATAATTATATATCTCTCATATTCGGGCTAGATATATGCCATTTGTAAATCGATGCAAATTAAAATATTCTTTCAATTCTTCATGTGTTAATTCATATTAAAATTTAAATGATTTCATAAGTTACAATAACGCTAAAAACATATTTCAACATAACTCATATAATTTCAAATGTAGATATCAACGAAAATATGACATAAATGTCAAGTTTAATTGTTGTAATTTAATGATATAGTTTCAAATATAAAATTTTCAAACGAATGTATCCACCACAAGAATAATTAAAAAGGGGTTTCAAAATTCACCTAATTTGATAAAGATGAACTAGTCAAAGGTTTGAAACAAAAACTTAGATGCTTGCTAAGGCTAAAACAACATCTAATATTATAATAATAATTTCTTATATGATTTAGACAAATTACAACTTTTTGAATTTTAAAATGAATATATATATATATATATATATATATATATATTAAATTTTTTCTTGACATATGCACAAATTATGAACCCATTCCTTTCTGTTTTTAGACCTTTCCTTGTTATCTTTTATTAAAATATTGTGTAGTTTATTTTCTTTTTGAATGGCTGGAACTAATGTTTTCTACTAAATAATAAAGGACTATTTTTTTAAATGTAAAGTTATTTTTTATTTATTTTTCTTTTCTTTTCTTTTCATTTAATTTATTCCTTTTATCACATTTATTTTTATAAATTGTATTAAGAACTTTTTAATCAATTAACCAATTTATTTAGTCAACTTGAATTTTAGTAATTCAAACTCATGTACATACTAGCAAATTAACCAATATCACTTCAAACTTTTATTTATATATTGTTATAAGTAGTAGCACAACCAACCAACCAACCAACCAACCATACATACATACATACATACATACATACATACATTGGGAAATGATCAATTGTTAACCATTTCTTATTTCGATAACCGAATAACTAAATCATATTAGTTTGGGGCCCACATTAAAGTGAATCTAAAGGTGTATGTTTTTCTTTTCTTTTTTAATTAATGTAATTATTGTGGGCGTTACTTACATCAATTAAAAAGGAAAAAAAACCTACACCTTTAGATTTACTTTAATGTGGGCTCGAAAATAATAAGATATATGTTTCGGGTAAAAATTAACAAGCTTAACTTTTAACAAAACCGAATTAGAAAAGTGGGGTATTGTGTTTTACAAACAAATATCTTGAATATATTAATCCAGTTATCAGGATATCCCGAGGATTCCTAGGGATATTCCGAAATGCTAAAATGAGATAAATGGCTAACACACAAGATTTGTACGAGGAAAAGCTCTTAATCCCTTAGGATTGCTGGCATAAAAACCTCGGGAGGTGACAATTGTCACTTTGCCTAATTTTATTAATATTTGAACAAGTAGAATACAAGAAAAGAGCACAAGTTGATCGATGCTAAGTATGCTAGTGAGCTTCTGTGTGTTTCAGTGTGTATGACGTGTCTTATATCGATCAATTGCCTCGGTATATATACTATGAGAATACAAGAGAACGGTCAACAACGTTCATATGGTAGTTGCGAATATCTCGGCACTTTCCAAACGTGGGAGACTCATTCAAACTGATTGCGTAAATCTCTCTTAGATGCTGCGTCCCAATTAAGTCAGTTGAAGTTTGTTTCCGTAATGCTTGGTTGAGTTGTATGACAACATGTCAATGCCTGAAATCTCGCGAACATAAATTAGGCAAACAGAGATATTAGTTTGTAATAAATATGTGAAAGTTCAACAAGGTAAGATAATAGAGTTGATAGGAGTTGGAATCAAAGTTTAACAAGTACATATTAGAAAAGAAAAGAATATGTGAAGTTAATAATAAATATCTTGATTTACCATATAAGATTCGTAACCTTTTGATCAATTCCATGAATGTGAAGATTAATTATATAGGATTAGGTTCAAGTAAAAGTGGTAAAATTAGTAAGAAATGTGATAAGGATTGCGGGCTTGACAAATGTTATTTCTCTAATTTTTCAAAAGGGGTATTTTAGTCATTATATGTAATATTTCTTGTCATTGTGTAATATGTCTTTATTATTGTAGTTAAATTTTTATATCATGGTGTATTATTTTGTTATCAATTTTTAAGCATTAAATGATTTTTTTTATTTAATTTTTTATATATTAAAAGTACATAATTGTGTTATTTCACCATTGTATTTTTAAAATTCATAATTTTAAAAAGCATAATTATCTTAATTTTTTGAAAAATACATTTTGATCACTATGCAATACATTCATCATTGTATTTATGTTCAGAACATTGTGTAATATACTCATAATTGTGGTTTACGTTCAGGTTATTATGTAATATACTCATTATATTATTTTATGTTCAGGTCATTGTGTAATATACTCATCATTGTGTTTACATTCAGGTCATTGTGTAATATATTCATCATTGTGTTTTACGTTCAGGTCATTGCGTAATATACTCATAATTGTGTTTTACATTCTAGTCATTGCGTAATATACTCATAATTGTGTTTCACGTTCAGGTCATTGCGTAATATACTCATAATTGTGTTTCACGTTCAGGTCATTGCGTAATATACTCATAATTGTGTTTCACGTTCAGGTCATTGCGTAATATACTCATAATTTTGTTTCACGTTCAGGCTATTGCGTAATATACTCATAATTGTGTTTCACGTTCAGGTCATTGCGTAATATAGTCATAATTGTGTTTCACGTTCAGGTCATTGCGTAATATACTCATAATTGTGTTTCACGTTCAGGTCATTGTGTAATATACTCATAATTGTGTTTTACGTTCAGGTCATTGTGTAATATACTAATCATTGTGTAATATAGTCATCATTGTGTTTTACGTTCAGGTCATTGTGTAATATAATATTCATTATGTAAAACACAATGACGGACCAAAAGAATCAATGACAAATAAAAAGACATAATAACAGACAAAAAGATACAATAACATATTATAAATATACAAGATGAAGGAAAACATAATTTTTTATATAACAATACTATACGCGTTTTAAAGATAAAAAACGCTTTTTTGTGTATTTTTTTAAAAAATAATATTGTATATAAAAGTTATGATCGTTTTAAAAAATAGGGGAGCATGAAAAAAGTCAACAAAAGTGTATATGACAAAAATACCCTCCACTAACTCTTTAATACAACTTTAATTTCAGTCATTAAATTATAGATCTTATGGTCCAGAATCCTTCTCACTTCTTACCAATATAAGCCTTTTTACAATAACCTCACCATAATTATATAATTAATTGTACACCTTTTGTAAATATATTCTGCAACCAATTTTTCTTAATTATTTATAAAATACTCTTAGATAAGAAACATAAGAATATTATTCATAGACAAAAGAAATGTCTTTCAAACAAAACTTATAATTTAGTTTTGATCCAATCATACAATTGAATACTTTACTAATTTAACATAAACTAACGCTTGTATAACTCATGCTTATTTGTATAGCATCCTAAACTTGGAGAAATATTGGAACCAAATCAAAATCTCGTATGCGTCTTATATTAGTAACAATGACACAAATTAATCAAAACAATTTTATATTAGTGTTTGAGATCTTGTTATCCGTAAGTGTTGTATCTTAAATGGACACAAACATAAAATATAAATAAGACAAAAAAAAAACATAAAACAAAAAACAAAAATATTTATATCATTTACATATATGATATATATATGATATTGATATACTTTACAAATGTTACTATGATCAATTACACAAACTAGACTGCATCTAATTAACTTTCAAAAACTTTGACTAGAACTTTTCTTATCAATTTTGACATCCATGAGATCAGCCAAGAACCCTGGTTTTGAAATCTTCACTTCTTCTATACTCATTTCATTGGTCAACATCTTAATGACTCCAGACATTCGGGGCCTTAGCTTTGTAGCCTCTTGAACACATAGCAACCCAACCTTCATGAACCGCACCGCTTCGACTCTTAACCTCTCATCATCATCATCATCTTTCAACAACACAAAGTCCACCAGATCCACCAAACGGTCACAATTATACATATTCCACGCCTGTATCAAACATATATGTTTGCACATAAACACAGCAAGAGCATCTACAATTTTTTATTTTATTATTTTTTTAAATAAATAATAGGATTCTTCAAGTCCAGTTTTTTGGACTTGATGAGGGTAGCATGTCTAGCTAGAGTTGAATCTTAGCTTACCTTATCAACCAAGAAATGCTCTCCATGTTCCATATCAAACTCAACAATAGGTCGGCCCGTTATGATTTCAAGAAGTAGTACACCAAAGCTATAAACATCTGATTTCCGGGTCAAACGACCGGTGATAGCATACTCTGGAGAAAGATACCCTCTTGAAATAAAACATGGAGTGTTAGTGAGTTGTGCAAGCTATAGCTATAACTACCAAAAACATATAACAAGCTAAAACATTTTATTTATTTCACTTGGACTTACAATGTACCAGCAACGCGAGTACTAATATGAGACGTGTCATCTTGAAATAATCTTGCAAGCCCAAAATCTGCGACTTTGGGATTAAAGTTTTGATCTAGAAGTACATTGCTTGCTTTGATGTCTCTATGGACAATATGAGGGCGTTTCTCTTCATGAAGATAAGCTAATGCTTTAGCAACTCCTAATGAAACATTCTCTCTCATTTTCCAACTAAAACTTTTTCTGCTATACTCACCACCTATTCATGAAACAATCAAACAAATGACTGTCAATTTAAAATAAAAATAAAAATAAAAAATTGTTTTATAGTAACAATTTTTGAAAATGACCTAGAAATCGGTATGCAAGGCTATTGTTTTCCATATAATCGTACACCAAATATCTTTTGGCTCCTTCAATGCAACATCCGTGAAGATTAACAAGATCTTGGTGTTGAACATCACATAGTGCAGCAATTTCGGATATGAATTCACGTTCGCCTCTCATTGATTCGAGTTCAATCGATAATACTTTTATCGCCACTATAGTCCCGTCACATAGTTGACCCTGTAAGTTGTCAAAATAAATCAAACTTGAAAAATAACATATTTCAAACCATGAATTATTGATACTTTACTAGTTATGTTTGTTTATTCATATCATGAATATTAATTTATGAATTAGGATTAAGATAGTTTTCTCAAGCAACACACCAACATAAGAACTTTGATTGGTCATATCTACAGATGGGTTTTTTTAATATATATGCATACACACATAATACATTTTTATTTTTATAAAATACATAAAAACATAAGCACAAAAATTGAAAGCATTATATATAAGTTAAACATATTATAATAATATATTCCTCGGAAAAGTTAAAGATACCCAAAAGTATTGGAAGTAACTTTTCGATCGTACGCGTAAGCCACTTAGCATATGAAAAAAAATTGATTTGGTTGACAAAAAGAAACATAAAAGCACACATCTTGACAATAAAAAAAAATAATTTAGTTGATGTGTCTGAATAATTTGTTCGCTAGAAAACACCAAATTGGCCGGATTTTAGTCCCATCGCACCCAACAGAATCGAACTTAAGATAAACCTTAAATTGGCTTTTCACCTGATGTTCTTCAAACTTAACTCAGATGAATTCGAACCTTCGATTTCTACTATATAAGATGAGAGCCCGGTCTAACGATTGGGCCTTGTTTTCAAGACTTAATTTTGAATGAAATATTTGGAAGGAAAATGAATAAATTAAATCACCTTGTAAACCTCACCAAATCCTCCCTCTCCAACTTTGTTCTTTGAAATGAAACTATGAGTGGCAGCCTTCAATTCATCATATGAAAATAATCTGAATTTCGTATCCATTTCTCCACCTGCATCATTTCATTATCTCATTCAATTCAATTGATTCAAGAAATTAACAAAAATTTTCAAGATTTTGATTCAAATCTTACATAAACAAAGCATTTATTCATATCATAATCTTATTTAAAAAAAAAAAAAAAAAAAAAAAAAAAAAACTATGGATAGCTGCTGACCTTTATCGATCTTATGGACCATCTTGTGCTCTGAAGATGTGAAGAAACATTTAGAAAAGGGGGAACGAAACTTCATTTTGTATTATAATTATTATTAACTCCACTGCAACTGTGTTAAGTTTTATGCTAATTAATATACAGATTATTGAGGGATGAATGATGATGATGATATATATAGGAGTCAAAGGATGATGTTTGACCTTCAGAAGGATTTTGTATCATTTTACTTTTGAACACAAACAAAATTTTGGCTGCATGTCATACGACCGAGCATTGATTTGGATTTTAGTTTAATTATTCAATAATAATAATAATAATAATAATAATAATAATAATAATAATAATAATAATAATAAGAGTAAATTAAGGTTTTGATCCGTATAATTTAAGTATTTTAACAATTTCAGCTCAAAATAAAATATTTTATTAATGCAACTTCTGTGATTTAAAAAATTAACCTTTTTTTTGCCCTCAATCATAGTTAGGTTTGGGGCTCAAAAGTCCAAAACTTTTAACATATTTAGGTTTGGAAGGCTAAAAATGTTAGAATAGTTAGGTTTAGAAGACCAAAATTGTTAATTGTCTAAACAAGCATTGATTGACAATTATATTTTGAGTTTAAAATAGTTAAAACATTTAAAACATATGGCTAAAAACGTAAATTACTCTAATAATAATTATGCAAGTTGCATGGTTTAGTTGGTATGGTTTGCATTTAATTCAATTGGCATCTTCCATCGTTTGACTTTTTGTTGGGAGTATTTTTATAACTACGTTGCTATTTAAACATGAATTCATACACGTTTGAAATTGAGTGGCTTTACATTTTTTTTTAAATTAATTACCATATTTTTAAGGATAACAAGTATCAATGTCAAACAAACATAACATGATTGAGAGTCATTTCAGGTTCAATTTTCCTCAAGGTGTCATAATGCTTTTCACGGTAGATTGTGACTTATAATATCTTATAAAAAAATATCATGAGGTTATCATTGAACACATTGGTATTTTTTTTTTTTGAACGACGATGTTATTATATATCACATATGTTGTCTTAACTGGACTCATCGGATAGAGGTAAGACATATGCCCCAGATGCACGGGAACCCTATGGAACAAGTAAACTATAATACCCGTAAAAAAGATAATAAAAAATAATAAAAAAAATAATAAAACAATAAAAAATAAATAAAAATAAAAATAATTCATACTCACAATATGTTCATCATGTAAAAATGATGAAAATGAGGGAAAGCGGAATTGGCAAACAATGCTCACAGTGAAAGTTACGACAAGCCGAACTTTTGAAAGATATTCGCACAATGGCCACCATAATCATTACACTCATAGGAGGTGTTCTATATAGGGTTGGAAAGATCTCGGAAAATCGTGAACGTGGGAAAAAACGGTGCGCAAAACGGAGTTCGTATGAAGCGGGGATCGTGAAAACAAGTTTCAAACGTATTGCGCGTGACTGGACACGTGTCCAGCAGCTATGACACGTGTCATAGCCCATTGCCAAGTGTCCTAAGGTGGTGCCACGTGTCCCAAGGAGGTGCCAAGTGTCCGGCGACGTGTCATGGTGCGGTTATCTCGATTTGCGTGCCAGTTCCTATAAATAGACGTCAGAAGTTCATTTTTTACGTATCCCGCTCAAACACCGTGCTTTTCTCTCAACCAAAACACTTTATTAAGCCTCTTTGAAGTTATCTTAAGTGAGAGGTAGCTCAAGACTTTCTCTGGAAGCGATCAGAACGTTTAAACGAAGTGCTGCTCGAATCGTCGAGTCATCGAGAATTGGAACTGCTTACTAATTATCTGATTTACTTGGTATATTTGCTAAAGCTAAGGTACGGATTCCGTTTATTTAACTCATAGTATATTTGTTTATTTTGTTCGTTATATTTATTTCATTTGGTCGAACCGTTTCGTTTTGAGCATTCTTTGATTCTGATTCTGATTTGTTAAGCATGCGATATAATTATTGTATTCATTATCGCATGTTCCGTTAAACTGAAGTATGAATTGTTTCATGCGACCTTGTTAAGATATTTGATTGTTCTGTATTTGTAATTTGTTTCGATTCCGATACCCGAGCAAAGCCTCCGGTAGGCGATTCTACCGGTGCGTCATTGGGGCATCAATGGCGTAGCACTTTTCGTGACGGTGTGACTAGTTCACGACGTCTCCATATTTTGGCAGTTGAGGAGTGATATTTTGGGAGGCGTATGGACTGGTCCTAGGATAATTGTTTTGTTTTGGTGAGTGTTGGTGTGTGCCCACATACAACTCACAATTGGGTACATTAAGCCGACGGGACTGTGTACACCATTTTTTTTGTTTTGTGCTCAAATGAGTATCTCCTTACCATACGACTTAATTGATTATGTATTCGTTCTAATTAGTTGAAATTGTTTATTCGTATGGCTGGTTCGTTCTGACATTCTTTATCATATGTTATGATTATTTCAATTGTAATGCTTCCACTCATCGTATTATTTCCAAAATTTTTATTCTTTGTCACTCTTTAATCGGTTCCCTTTTTCAGTTTTCACCACCAATACTATTGTTCTTCCGTTACTGAGAAAATTTTTGGCTCATCCGTATTTCTCTTTGTTGTTTTCTTTGTTTATAAAGCAGGTACTCATGGGATTCAAGGGTTGTGTGAAGAGAAGATAAAAGATTAGAAAGTTGATTATGATAGTAAATGATCCAATTAGATATTTTGTATTTAATTAGTGTTAATTCATTTAATATAGAAATATGCATTGTTCTGATTTCTGTAATAGTGACACGTCAGCCCTCGCAAGATTGGGATGTTGCATAAACCCTCACATCCTATTTGGATCAAACCCGAGATAAACTAGTTCTAATTTTTCAACTAAATTCTAATGGTAACCAAGACAAGCACACGTCTGATTTGGTTGACTAATAAAAAAATTTCTATTAAAACCACATCTGATTTTGTTAACTAACTCAAAAAAACTATTTTTTATCCAAATAAATACAATTTATGGTTTTTAAATATTTATACATTTTTACTTCCAATTTCATATTTTTTACAAATACTATCGAAAATATTTTCAAACTCACATCCGAACCTGAATATAGGATACTTAAGGTTCAAAATTTCAAATAATTCTTGTTCAATTTCAGAATTGAATATTAGATATGACTAAATCTTGAAATTAATATAGAGATAAATATGAAAAACGGGATATTATATGAATATTGGTAAAACAAATAATTAAATCAATTTCTTATATAACTAAATAAAATTCTTATCAATATTCAAAAAACTATATGACTTGGACGTGCAAGTATTATGGATAAACTTGTTTTTTTTTTTTTACTTTAGAAATTGTCAAACAAATTCAAAAACTTGTGTTTTTACGGATTTATTAGGTAATGATATACGTCTTTTCATACCTTAGGCCATGTATAGTAGCAAGTGATATGGGCACGAGGGGCCTCGGTCACACCCTACACCCACTACATATGGGTCGTGACCGGGCGTGATGTTTGGTGGCGGTCACCGGGTTTCCATATGAACGATTGAGTGATAGGAGCGGAGCGATGGAGTGATGAGAGGTGATGATAACACATATGTATGTAAAGTATGGGTGATGATTTTAGTAATATATGTGACGCATACGTGAAATGATGAGTGTAAATGTGTGATGAATACACATAGCCTTAGTTTTATTTACATACATTATCGATCTGCTCATGACATAAATATGTTGGACATGGGCGCATCTTTGTAGAGACCGGGGCGGGGGACCGCTCCCCCTCTTTTTCCGTCTGTAGTGTTAATTTTTCGGCTGAAATGCTATTTTTAGTTAAAAATACGGGTTTCGCCCCTTCGATTCAAAAAATTAACATGTATTCTGGATTACAAAAATTTTCGCTCCCCTCTCAAGTCGATCAAGCTCCGCCACTTATGTGGGACCCTCAACAACCATCTAATAAATTCGTTTTAATATTGTAGTCCTTATAGCGGTAGATCCCTAGCATTCGCTTGTCATAGTTAAATTAGCAAGACAATTTGTTATGGGACGTGACCCCGCGTGAAGGAGATCGACCCAATCAATGTGACCGTTGGAAAGACAGTCGTTTGAAAAATGCAAAAATAAAAATCCCAAAAATACAACAATCTCATTTAACAAAACGATCTGTTATTCAAGCGTAAGGACGATCTATTAGCCGGGGTGATCCCTGGTGACCAGATGTTTGTTGTTCAAGAAAAAACAATATTTTCACACCGTAAAAATCTCTCTACTTCAACATTTTACAATCAAATTTTACATTTAAAAAACACATGACTTCATGAATCCAAACAAGCCAAAATATAAATTGTTATTGTCCTTAAGCTGATCCAGATGTCCCAAACAAACCATACAATATGAATCCTTTCCTAACATTTGCTAACTGGTACCAACAATCACCTTCATTTGAAAATGTTCCTAAAACCCAACTTGGCCCTGAAACTGGAAGTAGAGGTGGCAATTTTTACCCATGTTAAAGGAAATGGGTTGGTTTGGGTAAACAATTGTAGTATGATGGGTTGAAATAAGTAACATTATAATATTGAATGGGTTAGGATGGGTAGCACTTAAACACAATGCGGGTCAAGACGGGTAACCAAAAAAGTATGTTAATGCAATGGATTCAAACATTTAAGAATAATTAATAACATATTTGATAACAAAATCACTAAAAATTATCCAAATAGACTATTTGTTTACTTATAACACATCTTAAGTTAAACTAAATTGATGTTTTTTAAAATCAATCCATTTAGACCCGAACTAATTTTGCTTAAAACCCGTCCTGACCCCCACCCATCCTGACCCGCTACCCAACCCGACCCAACCCGCCCATTTTGCCAGGCATAACTGGAAGTTAAACCAGAAACACAACCCAACCTGTAACCCGCTTGTTCAAAACGAAAACATAAAAGGAAGGAAGGAAGTCTAAAAAGTTACCAAACCGAACACCACTAAGGGGGTTGATAAGGAGGAAATTGTGCGCACTTGCTCGAATGTTTATCGTTTGCTTCCGAATATCCTTTAGTAGGTACAAAAAATAACATATATTTTATTTTTGAAGAACATTTACAAAAAAAAATAATGTAACACATATTTTATTTTTGAATGTATAAAATGTAACAATCAAACGGCTACGAAAATTTGAAGCCATGTTCGAAGCCTTTTTTGAAAAAAAAAACAATAGGTTATGGTGTTTATCAGACAAAAGACATGGTTTCGAGAAAATAATGCTGACTTACAACAAAAAATTGCAAAGTTTAAGGGCTCTAGATCAAACACCACAAGAATTGAAAAGGCAATGTTAGTGACGAAATGGTGATGGACAACGAGTAGGGGTGTAAACGAACCAAGGCAACTCGTGAAATACTCGGAATCGGATCGGTAAAAAGCTCGAACGAGCCGAGCCTTAACGAGCCCGAGCCCGAGCTCGAGCCCAAAAATATGGCTCGTTTAGTTATCGAGCTCGAGCCGGCTCGCGAGCCTTAACGAGCTTTCTGAATATATAATTTTTATTTATTATATTAAGTGTTTATTTATAAAATTATTTTTTTATATGTAAAATTATGATAAATATATTTAAATAAAATATTTGATGTTAAATTTAGAAAATATAATTATAAATATAATTAAATTAGTAATTAAAGTAAATAAATTAAATAAATGAAATCTAAACGAGCCGAACCGAGCCGAGCTCGAGCCTAAAAATTTTCTAACGAGCCGAGCTCGAGCCTTAACGAGGCCGGGATCGGCTAGGCTCGTTTACACCCCTATGGACAAGGCATTAATGGTCTATGGTAGAAAGAAGTGTTTTTTTCGTCGTAACACTTAGTTAGAAGTTATAAGAAAATCGAAAAAAAATGACATCTCGCACTGATCGGATTAACCAACCAAAATTAGCTTCAGTCATTATGTATTGAACAGAAGCAATTATTAAGATTTGTATATTGGTCCTAATGATGATCCTACATGTATTTATGTGTATATCTCACCGGTGGATTTAAAAAACCGTTAAGTTAAAGACTTCAAAATGTAACAAGACGTCTTCATCATACCAGTGTACATGATATCATAAATATAAACGTATTTTTTTATTATTATTTTGTAAACATTAAAAAATATCATAAGGTGATATCATAGGTATCTCATATACATGTAGTGATAATTTTGGGCTTTTGGGAAGATGGTCAGTCTCGCTCTAAAGTCAAATGAAAGCAAGTCCCCACCGTACATAGTTGGTCAAGCCCCTTTTATTTGAATGAATTGTAACAAAGGGGCTTTGCCCTAGTGGTACCCTCATGGCTTTCTAAATAGAAGGTCATTGTTCAAATCCCTCTCAAGACGAAATAAGGGTTCTTGAGGGGTCAGGGGGTTTTTCGGTGCGGTTTCCTCCTGGGGTGGTGGTGGAGTCTCAACGGAGGTCATGGTAACTAGACCTTGGTGATATGGCCTGGAAATCAGTGGTTCACACGTTGAGATCAAATGCCGTTCAAAAAAAATTTTGAATGAATTGTCAATATCTTCCCACACTTATTTGTTCATTTTTTTCTCTTCATCCAGATAAATAGAATATGAGTAAGGTTTGTATCCATTCTTTCATCTCAAACTCTACTGAAAAATGAGAATATATTGGGTAAGTTTGTTTGTTTTCTCTTCATCCACGTACTCGTCATTAAGGTATTTAATTTTCAAACAATAATCATGCAAATTAAGATTCCATTTTCAGTCATTGGTATCTCAAATTTTGAATAAATAATGTTTCAGACATATGCATACTAATCGTTAATATGGGATTAGCCCACTTGAAAGAAAGCATTATCTTTTAGAAATCAGGTATTTAGTTTAAATCCAAGGAAATGAGTAATATTGGGATCTAGTATATAAGTAGAAGTAGTATTGGGATCTAGTGGTACCCTCATGGCTTTCTAAATAGAAGGTCATTGTTCAAATCCCTCTCAAGACGAAATAAGGGTTCTTGAGGGGTCAGGGGGTTTTTCGGTGCGGTTTCCTCCTGGGGTGGTGGTGGAGTCTCAACGGAGGTCATGGTAACTAGACCTTGGTGATATGGCCTGGAAATCAGTGGTTCACACGTTGAGATCAAATGCCGTTCAAAAAAAATTTTGAATGAATTGTCAATATCTTCCCACACTTATTTGTTCATTTTTTTCTCTTCATCCAGATAAATAGAATATGAGTAAGGTTTGTATCCATTCTTTCATCTCAAACTCTACTGAAAAATGAGAATATATTGGGTAAGTTTGTTTGTTTTCTCTTCATCCACGTACTCGTCATTAAGGTATTTAATTTTCAAACAATAATCATGCAAATTAAGATTCCATTTTCAGTCATTGGTATCTCAAATTTTGAATAAATAATGTTTCAGACATATGCATACTAATCGTTAATATGGGATTAGCCCACTTGAAAGAAAGCATTATCTTTTAGAAATCAGGTATTTAGTTTAAATCCAAGGAAATGAGTAATATTGGGATCTAGTATATAAGTAGAAGTAGGATAATATGGTTGTTTAAAAAAATATATGTATACTAATCTAACTTGTTATTTATTTCAAATGAATATTCCTTTTTATGATTATTGATCATTCAAAGATGATGATTTGTTGATATGTCATTATTTGTATTCTTCAATTGAAATTTTAAACAATATGAAATATTAAATAAACAAGAAAATATAATATATATCATCGATTGCGTCAGTTTAACAGTTCACAAGCTATAATCATAGTATAATGATAGAGCAATATTGACTTACTGCTAAATTATGTATGACACTTTGATGGACCAAATTAATTATCTCATACTTTAGATTTACCTATTTATGTAACAATTGTAACATATTATCTTTTAAAACATATTATTAGATATATGTAATATTAATTTTGTCTTGCTAAGAGATATATTGTAAGTATTTAGTTATCAATGACATATATCCAATGAAATACACATCAAATCAATGCTTTTAAATGTACTATAGAAACCCAAAAAAATTTAAATAAATATGAATTGCCTAGGCATATGGTTGCACAAATCTTTTTATTATTATTATTATTATTATTATTATTATTATTATTATTATTAACCGGTTAGGTAATATATAACTAGAGTGGTTTAATTTATCAATATTGGTTCGGTTTCATGAAATATAGAAATAATCTACCGGATGAAACTTGTCATGTTAATGTTGAATTGATCAACCTTAAAAACCAATTAAAATCGGTTACAATTTGATCCAACACACAAAAATCTCATGATTATTACAATCTACCAGGTCTCATCGGTTACAAATTAGTTTATACGATATCAGTTATAACATGTTTGGCTTTCATGTTATATAACTGGCTCTTTTTTTATAATTTTTTACACGCAACTCCGTGTCCATATGAAGACGTTTCATTTTTACTGAAGTATCATCGTGTCATTAACAGTACCACTCGATCATATGCACCATCAAATCACCAGTTCTTCAGAAAACTTAATACTTTGAAAAACTCTCTTATGTGATTCAAACACATGTCATTTGGTTCCTAATCCTTATCTCACTATCAAAATATCAGTAGGCTGTAATACGAAGACATTTCATAAGATAGCTTTTACACAAGGGACAATTTTTGTAGTTTAGTGATTTTTGTTCTACTTGAAGAAGAATGGGTCAAGTCCAGGGGGATCAAATGTAAATTAAAGCCGCCGCAGCCTCTATTTGAAATTTCTGCTTTACTTTTATTTACAAATAATTTAAAAGGTCAGCCTCATTTGATTTTTTTGTATAGACAATAATTGAGCAAATATAGTATTTATTTTTTATTTTTTTTGGAGATTTTGAAGAAAAATATAACCTAACTTGATATGATACGTTAATTTAGATTTTTCATAGAAATAGAATATTCAGTTTTTTTCCCTTTGTTAATTTGGACAAAAATACAATAAACCTTCGAGAGATATAGTATAACAAACAATAATGTTATTTTACCATTATTTTTTCTACTAAACATACACTTAAGGTATACACACACACATATATATATATATATATGTGTGTGTATTTTACGTTTAAGATAACTTGAAGTTATTTTCTTTCATTTTTTCATGTATTAGATAAATTTATTGTTATTTTATCATTGTATTTTATATATTAGAAGTAAAAGATATTATTATTGCACCATTATGTTTTTCTTAAATCATAATAAAAGAAGAACAATAAAACATGATAACAAACAGAAAATAAGAAAGAGACAATGATGTACTAGACATAAAAAATAGATGAAATTTACAATTTTAATTTTTTTTAATATAATGATACTTTACTCATTTTAAAAATAAAAAAAATGCATATTTCTATAATGCAATTAAGAAAATATAGTCATAATAGGGCTATAGGGTATGAACATTTTAAAAAAAGCAACAGATTCTTAATAAAAATTCAATAATAACGATCATTATTAAAAATATCACTATATCATTTGTTTTCTCTTACATTTTTATCTTAGTCATTTATTATATATAAAATAGTTTTAAATTCTTTTTAGACTTTTTACAACAGTGAGACTTTTTTTTTAAATAATCCACTTATAAATAATAATCTATGAGTTTGCATTTTCTATTATTAGAGGTTTTAATGTGAACTAGTTAATCCTCAGTAATTTATCTAGTTTATCCACTAAACTTCTAACTTTTTAAAATATCACGTTAATCTTTCTCAAGTTTATAAGGTTTAAAGTACATAATTTGTATATGTAAACTAGTTTATCCTTAATAACTTTCTTTCGTTAATTAAAAATTGATAATTGTGAGTTATATCAACTTATTGCTTCACATGTTTTTACCGTAAAAAATGACACCAACAATGACTGAAGAACATTGGTACAATTATAAAGATGTCTTTTTTTATATCTACAATTATGTTAATACCATCGATATAACGTCATGGCATGATGTTTCTTTTGACTTTTTTATATTTAACTATTAAACTACGTTTTCAAAATATTTTATACCACAACATACATAACCTAATAATGTTTTGTAACTTTGTTTCAATCTTCATAATCAATCTGTCATGATTTCATACATTTCTTTTAATCATACTGCTCATCGATATTCTATAGCGCATGATGACTTTGTTTGTTCATTTTATAAATAATAATACACTACATTATTGATTATTATTTTTTTAATAAATAAACATACTATCTTTATTTGTTTACCTCTTAGTCCCACTATGACGGGTCAAGATAACTAATAAGTGAGTTTGCGGTGGGGATCATTCAAAATCTTTTAACATCAAGCAAACACTCGCATACAAAAGGAAATTCAAATTAATATAAAATGATAACATAAAACATCATTTACTACCGACATTTAAATTTTGGCTTGCTGCAGCACGAATGATGAAACAAGCAAAATTACCACAATAAAATTCCAATCGTAAGGCAAAATGACCGCTGCATCATAGATGATGAAGATTATTACAATTTACAAAGATTTATATGAACTCATGAAGAAAGCAATCCAATGTCTTATACACATATATTATTGGGAAAATGTTATATATAAAAACATAATCAACTTTTGATTTTGTTCCAATTAAATCATTGAAACTTTGTTTGTTTCAATTAAGTAACTTAAATTTGATTTATGTTTTAATACAAGATAAAAAAACCTGGATAACAAGTAATTTTCGACCATTTAGGCTTAAAAGTGAATTTTTAGATGAATTTAGGACCCGTTTGAAGTTTTTTGACGTATTTTTGTATTGTAAACAACTAAATATTCTTACAATTTTTTAAAAATTCTCAAATTTTTATTATTTTTTTAAATTTTTGTAATTTTAAAAAAATTATGAGATTTTTTTCAAAATCCATGTTATTTTCATGTCATCATACTATAATATATAAAGATAAAAAAATTATGGTCACAAGTTATATAGGTCACATATTAGGATTTAAACATAAAAATAAGAGTAAATTACCGACATGGTCCCTGTGGTTTGTTAACATTTTGCTTTTGGTCTCTAAGTTTCATAAATTACACATATGGTTTCTAACATTTGACATTTGTAACCCATATAGTCTTTATGTGAGGGTAATTTTATCAATTATATGCGTTCGTTCACTGCACATAATCCCTAAGACCCTACAAATCAACCATACTCATAACCAATAATCCTAGTGCACGATATTATTTAAATCAGGATTAGCAACATATAAACAAGACACTCTCTTCAAGTTAACTACGATTAAACATCAATCATGTGATTACTACGAAATTCAACCATCTTTACGCCATTGCAAACAATATTATAACAAACGCAGGGTCGGCTAAAGCTTTTTGTTGGCCCAAAGCGGAGCGAAAAATTGTGATTTTTTTTCTACTGTAAATAAAACTCTCATATTTTATCCGAGCTTATAACATAAAAAGTATAGATAATCATGAAGGAGAAAACTACTAGAAAACATAAATCACAAACAAAATATATAGATTACTTACAAATATAAAAACAATTTTTTTTACACATATAAGAATTCGTCACAACAAAAAAACCCCAAAAGCCATTGTAGGACTATTTTATTTTATTTGGTAGAGGCATTGTCTTTTAGAAATGAGGTATTGGATTAAATCCAAACAAAATAGAGGAATATTGGGTTGTAGTTTTGGAGAATGAGTAGAGGTGCTGAAACCGGTTTTTTTGCTCAAACCGGTTCGGTTTTCAAACTGGTCCGGTTTGGTCAACGCATGGTCAAAACCGGTTTGGTGAAAACCGGTTCGGTTTGGAAACCGGTTTGGGAGATTGAGGATGTCAAACCTATAGAATCGGTTTGGACCAGTATGAAACCGGTTTGGAGTTGGGAGATGAGGATGTCAAACCTATCCCAAACCTATGGTTCGGACCGGTTTGGGTGAAACCGGTTTGAGATCGAGATAGGACTGGTTTGGAAGCCGGTTTTTAAAACCGAAACGGTTTGGTTGTTCAACTCTAAGAATAAGTAGAATAGCATGGCCTGTTAAAACCCAAAAATCTGAGGCCCATAAATTTTGGTGGCCCTGAGCTAAGGTTTTTTTTAATATACTAAAGCCGGCCTTGAACAAAGGAACCATTCACAATCCATTGCTCTTGAACGGAGAATCCGGCAACTTCTACAGTTTGACGTCGTAAAAGAAAATAACCTAAAATTTTCGAATGTGATAAACGAAATAAGTTTTTGGGGATAGAGAGTCATAGAGTCGATTAAGTACACAAATCATACAACTTATGAATGTTACCTTGATGTTTCGAAGATAAGTTATTGTGAAGACGCCGGAGGTCGGTAACGGACTGTGGTTCGACCGACGGTCCGACGTTTACGCTTAGGGCTCTAAACGAACCAAATGTTCAATAAACAGTTTATGAACCGTTCGGCGGGAAGTTCAATTATATTCGTTCGCTTAATAAATAAACGAACACGAACAAGAAATTCCGTTCGTTTAATTAAATGAACGAACATGAACAGAGGTCGTGCTCGTTCATTTATGTTCGTGAACATTCGGTAACATGCTCATTTAAGTTTGTTTATGTTCGGTTAAGTTCATTGATTATATTTATTCATTAAAGATGTGGTATAATTTTTAATTTTTAATTTTTAGTTTGATACCATAATATTTAAGTTACTTTTAGTTTAATACTATAATATTTTAATTTATATATTTATAAATGATTATCCTCAATTCTAATATTAAGAATGTTGTTTTTTATTGTTTAAATAATATGTGTTTGTTAACGTTTCGTAAACCGTTCGTAAATAAGCTAAATTCCTTAATTAACGAACATGAACAAAAATTTTTGTTTGGTTAAAGTTGGTGAACAAATGTTAAACGAACGAACACGAACAAAGGCTCTTACACTGCAATTTACAACGTGTTTATTTGTGGGTGACTAATGACTATGGTCGTAGACTCGTAGCCCAAACCAAATGCTAAAAGTAGTAACGGACCGGCCCAATGAAACCATTTTATCATTCAAAATCCAATTATAGTGTGCTTGGTTTAGAGGTGGGAAAAAAAACCCGAAACCGGAACGACAATCTGAACTGCAGTCTAAACCAGTAATATTCGAATCAATGGGTACAAAAGGTTTTGTTTTCTCAAAAAAACCGTAACCAGAATTACCATAACCGGATCCACCTTTGCCTGGCCAAAACCCGAACCGGAACCGACCAAAAACCGATAAATCTTGGTCAAAACCCGGTAAAAAACCCGAATCTAGCCAGAACTAGGTTTTTACTTTTTTAACCAAAAATGGAACTGATTTGGACCCTGAACCGTTTTTATAAAAAACCCGATTTGTACACCTAACCAGATATAGTTGTTTTAACTTTTAATATTTTACTAATATGTTTGTAAACATAGTAAACACGTGATTATATTTTATTATATTAGAGATAATTGAGGAAAAGAAAAAATTCCATATTAAACATAATAATAACCCATTTTGGCATTCCTTTTGCTAACTATTGGTCTAAAACATCATTTTTATATAACAATAAATAAGATAAATAAAATTTATCAAAAGCTAAAACAATGTAAACAAAAATTAATACTCAAAACTTTTATACCATTTCTAGATACCACTCAACATGTTATTTTTTATATTTGAATCCTTTGACTTTTAATTGAACTGGCTAACGGTTCGATAAGTTACACTGACTTTTGAAAAACGATCGAGAGACCAACACCAAAATGAATCTTGTATTTGTTGATTTTTTACCCTTTTACAATTGAAAATACAACACTAAGAATTTTGATATAGGTTAAACACAGTCACCTCATAATCATCTTCTTTCACTTCAACTTCTTCATCATCATCCTCATCTAAGTTGAGAATGACATGTGTAGGGTCAACAAATGGTTGGTTTGAATCCCTTCACTTGGGGTTGTTTTTTTTTTTAATTCGATTGTATGGTATAGAAAAAGTAAAAATTATAAAAATTTAAGTAGAGGCAATTTATAAAAAAATTGTAAATCCAACACTATTTAGCCGTTGGTAAACAATTTGGTTTTATATATACGCATGCATATATGTATGTTTAATTATATATACCACAAAGTTAAATGTTAGTGAAACAATTTGATACAATAATTTTATAATTTTATTGGAATATTTTTTTGTTCCTTGTTTGAAACACTTAAAATTTTAATATTTCACACAAAGGGATTCATATGATATGATTTAGGATGGTGGAAACCACTATATTTTGTTTGATAATTCAAACATTTAACTATTTAAGTATGGGCCCAACTTTTTTAGCACCTTCAATGGTACATGTTCGATGTTTCCCCCAACAAATGTTGCTAGGTGTATCAATAAAATGAATCATAACTTAAATCTCACTATTTTTGTATTTTTGAAGTCAGTAAAGTTTTTGGTAGCCTATGTTATAAAAAAACAAAAAAAAAATGGAAAAAATGAAAAAAAAAATAGGGTTATAATTGTGTCAGGAATATAAATGTTGATTCCAATAAGACCTCCTGTTCGTAATGTCTTGTTAACGTTATTTTCACTATAATGGTGAACGTGACTACGTGGCAATGTTTTAAAAACCGATATTTTAGGTGCATCGGATTTGGCTCAACAATGGTTCAACCGGTTGAACCGAGTTGTACTGGATGGTTCAACCGGACACACTAATTAACCATACAATTATATAGAAATACAACTTATACTCAAATAAATTTCCAAAACGTATACAAATTCATATAAAAACAATTCAAAAAATACTCAAATTCATTCAGAACAATCTAAAAGTACTCAAATTCTAATAAATCTTTTTAAATATAAGTGCATAATAGGATTATAACATTGGTGTGTTAAACGCAAGAAGTTCACGATCGTTTTAAAGCCTAAATTTTGTGTTTTTCTTTAAACGGAAATACCAGTAAAACCGGATTAAATTGCCAGCACGATCGATCGAAGGAATCTGCATAATACCAGAGGGTTTCGTACCGGATTTTAAAACATTGCTACGGGGAGCTTCTTTACGTGACCACCCCACTCACACTCGCCACTATTCTTCAGATCATCTTCATTTGGGGGTTCTCGATCACTTTATTTTCTTGATTTCGTTGTGATCGGAAGTTTTTGATACTAGATTTCAGTTTAATAAAAATAAAATCAAAGATCAAAGATTTGATTTTGATCTGGTAATGGGTAACGTCGGGAGTAACAGCTCCAACAGACGGCGGAGACACGGCGGCGCCGGTAACCGACCTGTAAACAATCAAAATCACCCTACACCGCCACCGCAACCGCAACAACCACAGCCGGAGATCAACGCTAATCGGCACGTTTTCCCCACTGCCACACCTTACTCTAACCCCAACACACCTCTATATCACCAACATCCCACCGGAGCATACTACCCACCGCTGCCTCCGTCAGCACCATTGCCGGCTCCGGCGTGGGTCGGCGGGAGGTACCCTTATGAGCCTGTGATGCACCATCCTGCACCTTATGTTGATCATCAAAAGGCTGTGACTTTAAGGACAGATGTTAATCTCAAGAAAGAAACTTTGAAGATCGAACCTGATGAAGAACACCCGGGAAAATTTCTTGTTGAATTCACGTATGATGCCACTGTTGCCGGCAGGTAAGTTAACTAGGGTCGTAAACAAACCGAACGAACATGAACTAGTCACTGCTACTGTTCGTCCGTTTAAACGGATTATGAACGCTCACCGAACCAAAATTCCAAGTGTTAGTTCATTAAGGAATTTAACTTATTCACGAATACAAACAAACACATATTATATAAACAATAAAAATCAACATTCTTAATTTAAAGATAATCATTTGTATAAATATAAAGGTAAATACTACAGTATTAAACTAAAAATAGATTAAATATTATGGTGTTAAACTAAAAATAAAAAAAATTAAGAATATACAACACATTTAATGAATTAATATAATACATGAACATAAACGAATGTAAGTGAACACGTTACCGAACATTCACAAACATGAATGAACGAACACACCTTTGTTCATGTTCGTTCATCTAACTAAACGAACGGAATTTCCTTTGTATTTGTTCATTTATTAAACGAACGAACTTCCTGTCGAATGGTTCTCGAACTGTTCGCTGAACTTTCGGTTCGTTTGCAACACTAAAAGGAGTTATTCATTTCATGCAATCATATCCATAAAATTTGATCGTGATTTTGAGTTTCTGCCAACATTATTGCCAACATCTTCTCAATCATGCATCTTGACCTCTTGCAGATTTGTTAAACATGCAGCATGTCTAGTACTTGTGACTGCTAAATCTGTTATAATTCATCTTTTAAACCTCAGCAAACTAAATATTATGAATTGGGTCTACAAGTAGTAGTTTTTTGATCTGTTTGATGTTCATAACAATGGCAGCATCACCCTTTATTTCTTTGCAAAAGAAGGGGAAGACTGCAAGATGACTCCAACAAAAGCCAACACAGATCCACCAATCACAATCCACTTCCAACAAGGTTTGGGCCAGAGATTCAGACAAGAATCCGGGACCGGTATAAACCTGTCAGCATTCGAGGAATCTGAACTTGCAAACGTCAGTGAAACAGGGGTGCATCCTCTGGCAATCAAGGCAGAAGCAACACCATACGCGTCAGAAGACGAGACTAAAAACCATAAGTCTAACAATTCCCAAATAACCCAAGCAGTGTTTGAGAAAGATAAAAGTGAGTATCATGTTAGAGTAGCCAAACAGATCCTGTGGGTGAATGGGATGAGATATGAATTGCAGGAGATTTATGGAATTGGTAATTCAGTTGATGCTAATGCTGCTGCTGAGTTTGATGGAAATGATCCTGGTAAAGAATGTGTCATTTGTTTATCCGAGCCTCGGGACACGACCGTTCTTCCGTGCCGTCACATGGTACTAGTTTAGTAACTTTGTCTATGTTTACTTGTACTTGTTTTGTGCTTGTTTGTGATGTAATATGTGTTAATCAAGATACGCGTGTTTGGTTACAGTGTATGTGCAGCGGGTGTGCTAAGGTATTGAGGTTCCAGACAAACCGATGCCCGATATGCAGGCAGCCGGTGGAGAGGCTTTTGGAAATCAAGGTGAGTAGTGAAGCTGAAGATTGAAGGTCACCATGATTGTGTATACATATGGATCATAATCATGTTATGTTGTAATATATGTTTTTTCTTTCGGGTTATGAAACATATTTGTATGTTTTGACTGAGATTTTAAGTTTATTTTAATTTTTTTTGAATATTCACACAGTGAGCCCGCCAACACAGTAGTGGACAAATTGCTCATATAAACTGGACCATAATTAGATATTGGTTATTTGGTTGACCATTGGCGAAGGATTATAGAGGCCCTTTTTCCGTCCGTTGTGTTAACTTTCCGATAAAAAGATTATTTTTTTAAATATTGGTTTTGCCTCCACTTGCTTCAAAAAATTAGCATGTATTGTGATCCCGTAAATTTCCGCCCCCATTTAAAACATTCAATCTCCGCCGCTGCTACTCGCATTTGACATCTGCAAAACAGTATATAAAAAAAATATAGACATTAACACATTTTCTTGTATCTAAGCCAGTAAGCCACATGGCTTTTGTATAAAATCACAACAAAAATGCCTTGTGAACTTAACATGTTTTACCGGTTGCATATCTTATCAAACAAAACAAAAGGAATCATAATGATTTGAACTCTGGTAACCAAAAAATAAATTCTCTAAAACATTTTTCTACTATTAAATTGGAGTAAAGTTAGTCGGGTTGAAGACGGGTCAATGGAAGTACAAAGCTCTTTAAGTTACATGTGAAAACCACCAAATCCACCTCCAGGGAAACCACCTTCAAAATGAAATGTAAAACCTCCACCTCCTCCGCCAAAACCGCCAGCGCCAAACGGGTTAAATCCGCCGCCACCACCCATATTCATGCCCTCCTCAATGTCTTCACCATTATCATATTTAGTCCGCTTGTCATCATCTCCAAGAATCTGAAAACAACATACTGGCTTGAGGGTTTAATCATTCAACGATCAAAAAACTAAAAGATGGTTCGGGCCAGCAAACCCATTTCAATTTTCAACCCTTCACATAAATTATCAGTTTTGATTCTTTTGAATCTAAAGGATAAATATTTAACCTCATATGCAGCAGCTATTTCTCTGAATTTGTTCTCTGCTTCTTCTCTATTATCAACATTTTTATCTGGGTGCCATTGCAAAGCAAGCTTTTTGTATGCCCGTTTTATCTCTGATATGGATGCAGTCTTTGATACACCCAAAATCTTGTACCAATCTTTCCGTTGACTTAATTTTAAAGCTTTCTCGGCCTTCATAAGTGATTCCCGAATGCTCATATCCTTTAAAAGTTGTAATTTCAATAATCACAAACATATAAATACATGGGACACTAAAATTATAACAGGGTTCAAACTTTAAAAAGAAAATATAGCTCTGACCTGAGGTGACTTTTCTGCAGCTGCCTTGATATCTGCAACAGCTCCTTCCCAATCTTCTGTTAACAATTTGGCTTCACCCCTCTGAGAAATAGGATTCATATAAGCTATAAAAGACATTCACATCAAGTATTTTTAACATATTTATATTGAGTGTGACATTAAAGACCTGAACCAAAGCTTCAATATGTTCTTCATCGATGGTAAGAACTTCGGTGCAAGTATTTAGGGCATCTTTTCCTCTACCAAGTTTGACCAAAAGCTTACATAACCCCAAATGGAGATGCACATTGTGTGCCACATGATCAGGGTCTAAAGCAAGGGCTGCCTTGTAATCCTCTACAGCAACACGCAGTTTTCCCTTCTTTTCATTTTCTTCTGCAGCTTTTGTCTTTTTTAGTAAATTCTTTAATCCAAAATATGCTTTCTTCAATTCACTGTGCTCTGGATCCAAACGGAGCCCTTTCTGGTAATGCCTAAGAAATAAATTAAGTTATTAGGCATTTTCATAACCAATTCTATTTAAGATAATGAATGGGTCGTAATTAAAACCTAGTAGCAACATCATGATCAGCTAAATAGTAATAAGCACGACCACGTAGCAGCAATGCCTCTAGATTATCCTCATTTTCTTTAAGTATAAATCCTGCTTCTGAAATGACCCCTGAATAATCCTTGGCAGCTAGCAATAACTTCACCTTTAGTATCTTAGCCTAAAATTTAAACAAAAGAATCATCATGTTACATGTGAATATAAAGAGGCATAGAGATTTGAAATTTGGAATGGCTAGTTTAGAATGATCTGATTGATACCTGTGAGCACGCAGGAGAAAAAATAAGAACCACTTTATCTATGAAATCCAAAGCTTTTATGTAATCGCCTGAATCAAAGAGGTTAGTGGCTGTATCTAAAGCACTTTGGGCTTGATGCAACTGAGAAAGTTCCTTCTCAGCAACTGAATTTCCAGGCTTCATTTCAAGAAACTTTTTGTAGCTCTGCTCAGATTCCTCATATCTACATTAGCCAAAAATCGCCTGAATCATATAAGTTTCTAATCAGGAACTAAATGAATTATGTCTAGCTTTAGTTGTCCTTAAGAAAGGTTTAGTGATACATTTGAAAAAAAAGTTAAAAAGAAAGATGCAAAACCAAGAAGAACCATTGAAACATGGAGAAAACAAAAATTCAATTCAAAATGTAAAGATTAAAAAATAAAAAGACTAATAGACGGCAAAAGCCACAAAACAATGAAATTTCAAGTCCAATCCAACATGAGAAATATTATATTACTGAAAGGTTACAAAAAGAACCTGCACAACTCACGAAGAACAGAAGCCCGACGCCAGTGTGCTTCTGAAAGTGACGGGTCGGCCTCTATGGCAGCATTAAGATCATTTATTGCCTCACTATAACGTTTCACCTTTATACTATGTGAAACTCTTTCAAACAATTCAGCCATGTCACCTGATTTTCCATCTGCATGAACATAAACATAAGAACGATGCAATGCACACTTTTAGACAATTGGACAAAAAAGAAGATAAAATGCATATGCAGCTGATAAGACTAACTAAAGCAGCTCAACTACAGTCTTTCAGCTCCCAAAACTTAACGAAATTAATTGCCAGGTCCCTACATTATTCCGAGATTTGAAAAAACAAGTATATTGCCTAATTGAATAATATAAACACATACTGCTTTGGGCGTTTCAAAAATTACAAAGCATCAAGTATTTACTGCCTTGTGTTCAAAAATAAGGTGGATTCTTCCTTCATTTGTTTTTATCAAGATCACAATAGCCTATGATTTCCAAAATGGATGTTGATGTTGCTTGCAATATGCCTATTGTCTAAACGCAACAATCATTAGGCAAAATAAAATTATGAGATGTACTGAACCTTATTCCTGCAAAAAGAAGTTGCTTACTATACATTCTAAGTATAAAAGTTCTTTCATAGTTCAAATATCATCTTGTAAAAGAAAAAAAGCCAATTAATTTTTACATTTCAACAACATTTTATACAAACAAGAATTCTGAAACATAAATCCCCTAATATCATAATATTACAAACCCAATGAACCCGGCAATGGAAAGACAATGGCCGAAACAAGCAAGACAGCCAAACCTACGCATCTACGACGAACTTAATTGATAGCTAGAAATGGCAAAACAATAGTACTCTAATTCCAGAACCTAAAATCCCAAAACAAAAAGGTTCAAATTTTCAACCCAGAACCTCCAGATCACCAATTCTTGAACTCAATTTTCCGTTCCCCAAACTACAGCATTAGTATCAACAACATACAAAAAACCTAATAATTTCAATGAACATGTCCCAATAACCAGATAATCTAATATCCTGTCTTAATCTGAACACATCCGAAGTCCATTCGTGATCTAATCGATATGTAAACTCCAATCGAAACCACCAAATCACACACTCCAAAAAAAACGATCAAAGTACCTAAAGCGGAAACGAGGGGTTGAAGCAGAAGGAGTTGGCAAGCGAAGACGAAGTGGAGTATAAACAGAGTGTATACAAATCCCCTCCATGCTACCAGATCCATGACGGACACCATCTTCAATATCTTCATGACCGGATTAGTGTGTATAGCTTTGAATCCAATACGTGAGGATCCGTAGGAAGATTTTATGTTTTCGGAAGGGTGATGTGGTTGGGGTAGGGTGACTGGAAATTTTGGAGTGTCATTCCACGTATGTATAACCAATTATGAAGTGACACGTGTAACTTATGTGGGTTATTATTGGCTGACAAAAACCGTTATTTTGCCACTGGATTTGTGAATTAAACAGATCTTAACTCAACTTTCAGTCTGTTAGACATGAAGTGATCTTAATCTTAACCGGAGTTGCACAAATGGGTCGAGTTAATTTGATTCTATACAAGCAACTTCGGTTCAGGTTAGGGTAGGTTTGTAATCTGTTTTACGATAAAAGGGATAACAAACCAACTTCAACTCTTTTGTTGGTGGTTAGACGGATGTTGTACGTTTTGAAAGAAGGCATGTTAACCTTTTGAAGCGATGACAGGGGCGAAACCAATACTTAAAACAGAAAATAACTTTTCGATCGAAAAATTAACACTACCAATGGAAAAAGAGGATGATGATCTTGCCCCGGGCCCCCATTAACCTTTGCCCTTGGTCCTAACCCTGTTCTTGTCAAACCGTTCCAAAACTGGCTTAGGCATTGGGATATAAATAAGTTTCAATTCTCAAACCTATTTTTGTTTTTCGTTTTTTTAGTGAGCCTCAAGTTTAACTAGGGCGATCATGGGTCGCCATTGGACTGAAATTATATATAGAGGATCTGATCGAGCCAATAAGACTATATAACTAGAATAACTAGTGTAATTAGTTTATGTTTGGCATTAGGTTTATAGAGGATTGGCTCATCTATTTTCGTGGTTTTTTAAGTTAATTTTAATATTAAGGTCTAAAATTTTAAATGTTCTTACAAAAAGAGTTATCATCACTACTATATTCAACTTAACTAAAGTGCAGAAGAAAAAAAAATTATATGTGTATCCTAAGTAAGTTAATTGAGGATCACAAGAAAAGGCCGTCGACACTTGCTTTTGATTGTATATATAATGTAAATCAATAACTCTCGTTGTAAATTTTAAATGTCCAAATAGTTAACTTAAAAGATAAAAGGTTCAAGTTTTTACGATTTCACCAAACTCTAGGTCTATGAATTTTGAGAAAGTTCAAAGCAAGAGCTTTTTTCAAAGCGAGGTCTATAAATTTTGAGAATGCTCGACCGAGATCAATATGTCATAAGTCATTACTCAAGTTGCTTCTTTAGAGTTTAGACTTTAGAGAATTAGAGTTCAAGTTCACAGATGTATAATGGGCTTCTTCCTCGTAGTGGGCTGCTACCATGAAAATGGCCCAAATAGATTATAGGTGATTTTCGAGGTGGAAAAAATTGAGTTTTAGAAAGTTAAAACCGGATAGGACACGTTCGGGTATGCCCAGGGTTGAAACCGGTTATAGGGTATACGGGCGGCAATTCTTGACACGACCTGCAACACGACCCGAACACGACACGGAAAGTCGGAAATAATCAAGTGATGGGTTGACACGTATAACCCGTTTAAATAAACGGGTCGTGTTTAGGTTGACCCGTTTATTAATCAGGTCAGGTTCGGGTTGACCCATTTATAAACGGGTTGACCCATTAACCCGTTTAAGATTTCAAAATTATTTTTTTTATATCTTTTCTTTCTTGATACATATATTTAATTGTTTTTCTTTGATTATTTACCATACTTTAATTGATCGAGTAAAAAAATTTATATTTTTTTCATTTACAAAAATGATTTTAATTTTTTTTTCGGGTAAACTAGACGAACAAGTTTCTTCAATGTTTCTTACGTTATAATTATGATATACATAATTATATGTTTAGTTATAATAATATTAATTTTTTTGTTAAAATAGTATAATAACTATTTGTTACTCATACACACCTACTAAATACGTTATTATTGACTTGCTTTCAACCAACAACCAATCACAATATGTAAATTTATTTGATTAATTTATATAAACGGGTTAAACGAGTCATATTCGGGTTGACCCGAAATTATGTCAATCCGGGTTAGGGTTGGAAACTTTGACACGAATAAATATATGGGTCATGTTCGGGTTGCAAAATTCAACCCGCCAACCCGCAACCTGTTAACCCGCTAACCCGTCAACTCGACACGATTGACACCCCTACAGTTACAAAGCAGTCTAAGTGTCTAAACCCTTTGGCTTGGGTCAATTTTTAATCGATTTCTTACATACATATTTCAAATCAGGTTCGGTTCGGTTCGGTTCCGGGTGACAAACCACTTCGTTTCCGGATCATTTTTCTTTGCATCTCTAATTAAAATTAGTTTAAAATATAAGTAAATGTTGGCATACAGTGTCTGTTTTTGGAGAATGCATACGACGTAAGAGTGAAGTTGTCACATAAAAAGAATTAACTTTTAAGAATATTTATCATGTAAGATGAAGCGAGGAAAGATCAAATAAAAAGTCTATTTTACCTAACAATGCTGAAAATGATTTTTAAAACCTCGAAAACCGACCTAAACGAACTCCGATTGAACTCATTTTAACTTTAATAACTACTTTTAAAGTTTAGATTTTAGGGCTTTGTTTTTGGCTTTTTAGGTTTTATTTTTAGTTTATGGTTTGTTTTTAAAGTTTTGGTTTTAGTATTTGGGCTTATTGTTTACAATTTAATGTTTGTGTTTTAGGGTTCAACAAACATGTTCCAATGATGCAAAAATGAATTCAATCGGAGTTTGTTTGGGTCGGTTTTCGTGTTTTTGAAAATTTTTCTTAGTCTTCTTAGACAAAATTGACTTTTCAAAACAACCTTCCCCAAGATGAAGCTATCACATAAGATATTATGCGTAATAATTCTATTACTAAATGATAATTATTGATTAACTGTTTCATGGGCACTCCTCACTTTGAAAAAAATAACTATGTAATAACTTCACCTTGAAATATACACCAAAATCAAATTGTTAATCATGTGCCATACTTTAATAAATTAATTAGTTTGAAAATATAGAGTAAACTTTGGTTTTACTCCAAGTAGTTTGCTCCAAATAACACTTTCAGTCAAATGTTTTAAGACGTCAATTATACTTTTTTTTTTGAACGGCTAACCTTACTCCCACCTAAATTACACCATATTTACACCTTGCATGTGATAGAACCCATGACCTCCCATTCTAAGAGGCAAGCGTCTACCAAGTGGGCTAGTCCCACATTGGCACGTCAATTATACTTATAAAGTATGTAATCCGTCTAAGTTAACTCGAACACACTAGCATCGTTAGTTTTTTTTTTACTTAGAGGAAAGAATAATTTTAGATTTAATATTAAGGGACTAATTATGTACAGGGGCGGACGTAGGTAGAATGCAGTGGGTTCACAAGAACCCATCCCGCTTCGACTCGTTAGTAGGAAAAAAAATTCGAAAGAGTTAAACAATAGGGTGAACCTATTAAAATTTTAGGGATTAATCCTGAGGTGAAGCCATTAAGATTTTTAATAGTGAATTCTTAATGTAATTTTCACAGCAATTTGTCAACTTGATTGTGACATGTGATCTTTGTTAAAGAAATCTTGATAGTCAATGATTAGATTTCTATGTGATCGTGTTAAAATCATTTTCCGGTCATATAAACTTAGCAAACAAAATGATAGTTATTACTAGTTAAACTCTCGGATCAAGTTAATTTTGGTCATACAAACTTAGAATATTTCGTT
The DNA here is from genome assembly GCA_009363875.1 of Mikania micrantha. Classification (NCBI taxonomy): domain Eukaryota; kingdom Viridiplantae; phylum Streptophyta; class Magnoliopsida; order Asterales; family Asteraceae; genus Mikania; species Mikania micrantha. The sequence continues at coordinate 92,301 of SZYD01002638.1, forward strand.
AAGGTTTCGGGGCGTTGCCCCAAACCCTACAATGGGCGTTACCCCCTTGATCCATGCATGCTGAATGGCCAGCAGGACAACCACCTTGGACCCAGGGGTGAAACTTAATAAGTGCAAGGGGTTTTCCCGTCCGTAGTGTTAATTTTTTGATCAAAATGTTATTTTTAGTTAAAAATAGTGGTTTCGTCCCCTTGCCTCAAAAAATTAACATGTATTCTGGGTTTCAAAAATTTTCGTTCCCTCTCATTTTACCCAAACACTGCCACTGCTTGGACCCCGCAAGGGCGCGTGACCCCTTGACTCTCGCTTGGTCTGGAGCTCAGAAATCTTAAACAAAAATGCACTCTGTACCTTCGAACTCTTTAATGACGACTTTTTTTTAATTTTAATCATTGACTTAATATATCGCACTGTTATTATGTGAAGAACATTACAAGACCTAAACCGTCAACCCGACCCGAAAAATTTTATGTCCGGTTCTATTTAATTAAAACGTCAAAAAATGATGAACCCACTGAAAAAATTCCTGGATCCGCCACTGATTATGTAGTATATATAATTCCAAATTCAAACATGCATGTGAGATCAATTGAAGAGAAAAACCAAGCAACTAGCAATGTGGTGTGGTTGTGACTTTGAGCCCCTGAGGGCTGCGGCTGTGTCGGACCGTCGTATGGTTGTATGTGGTGTGCTTGAGATGTAATAGGAAATGATTTTGAGAATTAGGTTATTTGGATTTTGGGTGATCACTAATTTCAAGTCCATGGACCTGGCCCATTAGTAATATTTCTAATATGATCAATTGGTATCTGTTTTAATATTAAGCGTCTTGCTTATTGGCTCAGAATCGTATTATATTGATACTCGAATAATATAAACTAAAAACGCCTGAATATCCGAATAACACATTCGGAGTCAGACATACCGACCCGAACAACTCAAATCAAGATTCGAATCGATTTTTTTAGTGCATACGATTAAGGCTTCAATTTTTTTCAGATGATTTTTTTAACCACCTCTAGAAAAACATTTAGGGGTTGTTTGTTTAGGTCTGAATCTAAATGGTTTAGACTCAGATCGTTTGTTTTGTGAAAAAAACACATATGAATGATATAGCATGTCTAAATGGAAAATTTTGAGCGACTTACACATCTGACCGCCCGACCAGCACACTAATGACTGTCACGCTACCACCGCTGCTCCACAAGTGTCGCTCGACGATCGAAGTTGGGGGTATGCGATGGTTCGAACATCGACTGCCAAAGGGTTGGAGGTTCTGCTTTGGTCGGGACAACTGCGTCACCACCGACGCTCGACCCTCTTCAGGGAACCACGGCGCGGAATCACGGTCGACGTTCAAAATCGACCAACAGCGGGGATTGAGACGCTAGAAATCGACGGACCCTGCTTGGAGTATGAGACGGCGAGGGCGGCAGCGACAAGGGTGCCTCCGGATGGGAACCTCGACGGGGGTACCATTTTTAGGGTTTTGTGAGTTTTTTTAGTTTTACTCCGACGTTAAATCAAACACTTTTAACTACTTCAACACTTAACCATTCAGACTCTCGTAATCATTTAGAAATCTCAAGCATTCAACACTTAATAGACCATACTAGGTGTGTTCATCGAGTCGGATAACGAGTTATTCGGGTTGGAAAAATTTTTTGGTCTATCGGAAACCCGACCCGAAATTCAAAATATATATCATCCGACCCTAAAAACCCGAATGCGTTAATCCGAACAACCTGAATAACCCTGTTTTTTCGGGTATCCGACCCGAAAAAAACCAGTTTTTGCATATCCGAAACCCGACCCTAATCTAAAACCATATTATCCGACCCAAAAAACCCGAAATAGATTTCGGGTACGGTTTTTCGGGTTTCGGATATTTTGAACACCCCTAGTCTATACGTTATCAAACTGTCCCTTAGATTTTATGATTTGATTATTTTAAAATAAATATTGTTATGAAAGTTTAGAAAAATAAAAGAATTTGAAAAAGTAAAAAAAAAATATAAGTACTTGTACCCTTCTTTTTTTCACATTTTAATCTCCACTATTAATTTAAACTTAAAAACTAAGATTTCTACCTACTTGTTTTAAACAAAAAAGTTTTTTTTTGAAGGGTTACAACATTTTCATGGTTTAATGTATAAAAAAACATTGAATTAATGATTCGTTTGACATGTTCTAATTTAAACCAGAACCCGAGAAATCCGTTTATACTAAAATCCACTAAATTTATGAATGTTGCTTTCGGAATCATTCATATGTTTATAGTTTATATGTTATTTTTAATTTTGGTTTTTATATAACAACAGGCTCATATATTATGCATATTAATTTTCTAGGTTTTTTTTATATAAGCATTGATACCCTCGTTTTAAATTTAAAATGACTAAAAGGACATGGGTCTACACCCTCCCTTGGATCCAAGTCTTGAAAAGGTGAACCTTTTAGAAAGGGTAAATAGGTAAAATGAGAGAGAAGTCATTGGAATGTGGGTACTAACAAGTACCAAAGCTAATTGATTTATCTAATTTCAATAAAAAGATTTAAATTAGAAGTTAAAAAACTAAAAATACTCTTTTATCTTTTAGATATTGACCTAAACTTATAGGGCATGTATCCCCCAAAAGTAATAGCAGTAAAAAGTAAAATTTGCATTGGAAGTCAATGAATAACTTTCTCATTAGTCCATAAACGGCGCCTAAACTTATGGGTAAGTTTCTAATAAATATGAGAAGATATATTAATTATGAGTTTATTTGAAAAGCAAGAAATGATAGAGTTTTCAAGGCAATAAAGATTACAAGAAAAATGGAGATACGGTGCAAGAATGATTAAAGGTAAAAGATTGGATGCAAGGCAATAAAGATTACAAGAAAATGGCTCTGTATATCATCTTGACTACTATGTGGTTTATTTGAAAAGCAAGAAATGATTGAGTTTTTAACAAACGGAAAAAGTGTTCGGAGAACTTATTGGAAGAGATCAAGGCACATGCTTTCAGTTGGGTAAAAAATAGATCGAAAAGTTATAATCTTAAATGGTTAGATTGGTGTAATTTTAATTTTCAGTTTGTTGAATAATTTGGTGTAATATGGTGTAATTTTTCCAAGCACCTTGCTTGGAATAAGCTCAATATTAAAAAACTATCTTGCCGTTAAAAAAAAGGTAAATCAGTAATAATATATAGCAAATAAACTTAAGCAGTATATCGTTACTTTTAAGTACGGTCTGTAGGAAAAAACAATGAAAACCTTACACCTATCTCAGTTGGATAGAGGGGTCATTCCGAATAAGTACATGGCTCAAAGTTATCGTTTGACGTTAATCATATCAACTCTTTTAACGTTATTTTAACAAAATAACGTTAAAATTAGTGCACTTTTTCTTTTGTCTCTTGAGACTTCACACATATATTATGTGTGTGTGCCATAAATGAGACGTTTACTAATAATATAGGGATAGTAAAATGAGAAAAGTTTGAGACCTAAATCAGTAATTTATCATAGATTTATAATAATAAATTTATGTCTCATACATGTTGGATATTTATTTGCAAATGAACTCTTGCTAAATTGACCCGTTGGAGAGGTGACCTTCAAGGCTTTGGACTTGTGACCCATTTTGAATTTTTAACAAGTTTCTTTTACCTAACTTCGTGTTCAGGGAACTGAAAGAACAAACCAAAAGGGTGTCCTTCAAACTTTATGACTCTATATTTAAAATTTATAAATAATTATAGAGTTTTTTTAATTATTATTCATATTTTGTTATATGATTTTGTTACCTACATCATTTAAGATAGGATGTAACACTTAGGAAAATGATATTGTGGGTCATTACGAAGATTCACATGTTATTGTGGGACAATATACAATTTGAGCACAAGCTTGTTCAATAATGACACATGTATGACTGATATAGTATAGCACAAACCCCCACAAAAATGTTCTTACACAAGATATTTGTTATAGTAGTAATAGGCACTCAAAATATTTGTTATGATTGGTGCGGTTTGTACGGTTTAGTAAAAATGCAAACTGTAAACCGCATTGAATCCCTTGGTTTTTATAATACTCAAACCAAAACGAACCATCAAGTTTTAATATCGACCAATCCAACCAATTGTCTTCGGTTCGAAATGTTTTATACGGTTTGGTAGGTTAATGGGCACTCCTAGTTATATCGGCTATCTTTAACATACAAATACATATAAAAACCTTTAAATCTCTAACCCACAAATGCAACCTATAAATCATTAAATTTTGATAAACCTGCGAATCTTAATTAACATACAAATTTTGATGAACCTTCCAATAATGAAAATCTAAGTAAATAAACCTTGAGATACTTTACATCCTTGGTTTATAAATTAATATCAAAAGAACTCATGTTTTAAGTATGTTTCAAGTCTTTGAATCTTCAAAACTGTTAAGACACCCTTCATCTTGTAATAACATACAATTAATTAATATCCGTTTTTTAAAGATTCAAACTTATAGAAATGGAGGTGCGAAAAAACTCGATCTACTTTCTACTAAATTATATCGGGATATTTACATATTTTTATTTTTTAACTTGTAAATTACTTATTTTCTCATTTTATGTTTTAAGACCCTTGTACATTGTATAATAAAAACTTATACCTTGAAAAAAATACATTATTTTATAAATTAAAGAAACAAAATATATAATTCTTCCTTATATTTTCATAACGGTTTATTAAACTTTGCCACATAAAGACCGAAAATGGTCACACGCGGGCGCCTAAAAGCAAACACAAATGAATTTTAGTGACTTCTGCAAATTAACGTTGACCAAAGAATAACGTTGACTAATTTCATGGCAGCGTGAAAGTTAACTTTCTATTTTCTTTTTTACTTATAAATTACGTTTGATAAATTATTAAATTGTATGTAAAATATTAAAAAAAAAAAAAAAAAAGGTTGCATGGGAAAAAGATAAACACCACGCGACACGATGAAAAACAAAATAAGATTAAAAAAAACATCCCATGAGTGAGACTGAGAATGACTTCTTTTTGTTTAGTCTATTTCCAACAAATGTAGGTCCCACAATAATTCTACTGGGTCCTACTTCAGGGACCAAAAATGGTTGCTTTCATACGTAAAAATTACTCATTATTTATATATATACTGTTTAATTAATTAAATATGTATAATTATAAATAAACTTATAGTATAATATATTATGGTCCTTTTTATCTAATAATAACTTTGATCCATCATATTAAAAGTATATCTGGTTGATATCTCTTTGTCAATATATAAACAAAATAACCAATTTTGTTTTTAGACAAAAGTGAAACCATTGACAAAAATATGTCTATAAATACATGATTATTATGCTACATTAAACACAAATGATGACACATATGCAAAAAAATAAAAATAAAAATAAAAATAAAGCAACAACTTTAGACATCTAGTTATTACTTGTGAAATGCCTCATTGATCCCATGTTTGAACCATAAGATGCAAACTTCACTAGATCTTGTGGCAACAATGGCCTGCCACCCTCTCCTCCCATGCCCAAGAAGTCTCTTGTTAACCCGTTGTCGACACCGTTAAACCCCCGGTGCATCATCAATGGTGCCATTGTTTCGTTTCTTGACATGATCATTTGTTGGTGGTCAAGATTGCTCGTTTGAGGACTCGAATTTGATGAATTGTTGTTCATTGCGGTGGAGACTTGTAGTTGAGATGTGATGTTGTTGTTCACCAAACTGGCTGAAATGTTTGAAGTAGTGGATGAGGAGTTCATGAGCCCGAAACTTGTACCAAAGATGGACGAATTGCTTCTGGTTGAACCCATTTGGGCCGCTTTCTGAAGAAGTGCGGTCGCAGACATTGGGCCTGTGGATTCGGGTTGATGGGTTTGGTTCATTGAGTATAAAGAAACTAGGGTTTCGTCTTTAAGACCGTCTTTTAATGGTGTTAATGATAAACTTGGTACTTGGTTTGAGTTTGTGAAATCAGATATTGAACTTGGATCATAAGCATTAACCATATCCGCTAAACCGGCTGAGCTCGATGACATGTAGAGATTCGAATTCATAGTTATTTGACTTATTTGAGAAAGATTGACATGGGAATTTGCCTGGTCTAGCCAAAGTGATAATCTTGGCTTGGTTTGATCCCCAAAATCAGGCCCGAAACCGGACCCTAATTGTGTTATCCCTGAATACCCATGATGGAAATTAGGGTTTATCACGGATTCATTCATACCTTCGTTTTTGAAGCCCAGGTTATTGGGTGTCACTGAGCTAAGTCTCACGCTTTCTTCAGCCAATGCATCACAAAAAGCCCGATGAGTTATGAAACTATCTTTCCTGCACATACATTGTAACATAAAACATATATCAATTATAAACATGTTACAAGTTAATAAGAGTCATGATATATAACACAAGCGTCTTTGTCACATGCGCACATGCATATTTTTTTGAACGGTTAATTCTTGAATCACTGACGGATCACCAGTGAATCATCGTGTCACCAGCAGTATCAGTATCACCTAATCATATCTTCCACCAAGTCACGAGTTATGGAGGTGCAAAAATGGTCCTAATAGTACGGGCTTGTGGAGTTTTCCATGTCAGTCAAGCACTCATACAATCAATGTTTATATTAGTAGGAGCTTGTGTGTGTCTTGATCATGGGGGTTCACATTTAATGTCAAAGTGCATTTAAAGTCCCAAGCATTTAATGAATTCAAGATTCTAAACTAAAAAACAAGCTACATCATATTGTCAAAGACCCTTATTTGACTTCTCTTATAAGAGGTTTGTATTAGAGTCTCATCAGAGCAAATATTACTCGAGGTTGAGCTAAGAGGTTTTTATAGTTTTAGGTTTTCTCATGAACGAGTGAATCAGGTCAGCACACTCTGTTACTCATGCAGAAGGGTGCTCTATTACCAGGATAATCACGAATGACCGGACGTTTGCTGTTAAAAAAACGTCATATTGTCAAAGATATGAAAAACACGCATGTACACACCTGGAGAAAAGTGTGCCACAATCACACTTGTACTCTCTGGTACCACAAGTCTTGGAATGAGCCTTCCAGTCAGATTGAACCGCATACTTCTTGGAACATTTTTCACACTTCCACTTCTTCTCACCGTGCTTCCGGCTAAAATGTTTCTTAATTCCGGTGAGATCGCCAAGCGCGCGAGACGGATCATGATGGACACAAGTTTTTTCAGGGCAAATGTAGACTTTCTTCTTCATGGGTTCTTTGTTGTTCCTTTGCTTCAGCTTCCATGGCAGATTGTGACCTCTTCGATGAAGTTGCAGGTTTTGGTCCCTTTGGAAACCTTTGTTGCAGATTTCACATACAAATCGGTTTGTTGCCATTAGTGATTTTGGTGAAAGTGCCATCACCTCAGCATCTGGATCTGTTGAAATATATTAATTAATTATTTTTATTCAAATATTAATCACTTCACAATTAATATGGATAACCAGAGCTAACATAACTGAAAATTAATTAATTATATCCTTACAAAAATTTTGATTTTTTTGACCTAATATATTAATTCATTGAATTGAATTCTAGTTTGACACTAGCTGGGTACGTTTTTCTTTATGTTTTTTTGTTTTTTGTTTTAATCATCAAGTTCTTGATGTTATTCGCGTGTCGATAAAGAAGTTCTAATCTTGAACTACAGATGTCCAAATTATCAAAAATTTTGAAAATTTATGATTCATCTACTAACCTAGCCAACACAACCTTCTATCGGCTTCTTGTTTAATTTTTTGGCAATAAAAAGATAGAATTTATTCAAATGTTTTGAGAAATAAACATGATACTACAAAGTTAAGCAATCAAGAAATCTTTAAAACAAAAAAAAAGACATATATACAAGAAACAAGATGTATGTATGTATGTATGTATATGTTCATGTATATATATATATTTTTATACCTGGGGTTCCTGGTAAATTTCTTTTCTTCTTGAGATTGGAGATAGGTTTAGAATTAGGGTTTGGTTGATCATGATGAAGATGATGATCTTGAAGAGGAATATTATGAAACATCTCATGAGCAGACATCATATATCCTATCCAGAACAAAAGATATTATTGTTGTTGCCTTTTTAGCTAATTAAGATGATGAAAATTGAAAGCTTTGGTTGTAGTTTAGCAAGAACTTGAAAAATACAAACAAGAAGATTTTAGAAAAACAAAACTAGCAAACAAAAACAAATTAGTAAAGACTGGAAAAGATTTGGTTTTATGTATCCAAACAAGAAGGTCACATATATATATATATCTATGTGTTGATAAGTAGGATTTTGCCAAAAAAGAAGATGGAAGAATTAAAGATTTACTTTTGAAAATAAGATAATAATTATATATATATGGCAGGGAGCTGAGAAATGAAGAAGAAACTGATGATTCAACCAAAACAAACAAAAGACCACAATATATATACAATCAATCTAAAGAGAGAGACTGTGTGTTGTTGTTGCTACAGACAGAAAAGAGAGAACTGGTAGAGTTTAATTACTTGCAACTAAATTGTTGGGTTTTTTATCACTATATATCAAAGCAGTGAAAGCACCAAAAACAAGAAAACTACAATTCTTTTAAACCTCCTCTCTCTCTCTCTCTCATGTAATTAGTCTTTGTAGTTCTAATTTTAAAAGTTGACCGGTCAGCCAAATAGAGTCTTACTTACATGGACTAATTGAAAATTGTAAACCAAAGCCATTACATCCTATCGAAGATAAGACTCACTACAAATGGTTCTGGGTTCAAATCGTATAAACGGGTTTTTCTCAAAATATTGAGTATACTTCAGAACTGATAACTTTGTGGTAGATATAATCAGGTGGTACTATTGGTGGCATGATAATACTCCATTAACCCATCAGTTCAAAAAATTAGCCGTTCAAAAAAAATTGAAAACTTTAAGAATCATTTTAACCGATAATTTGTAGTTTTTTACTTAAAATACACATTTTTTTGTTTCCTAATATCATTTATTATGTATATACCTAAGTATAAAAAAGCTAGGAGCTGTTTGGTAATTCTGAATGAGGTTATGTCTGAATCGATCAGACAATATATATCTAAATGATCATCTAAATTGTTCAGATCTGGATATATGTTTAAATGGGTCTGAATGAAAGGGGATGACTTCTCTCCACGTACCTCTCCGACAAGACGAAAACCTTTCCACTTTGATGACATCTCTTCTCTACATAATCGTTTACATATTAAATCAAACAGTCTTAACTAGTTCAACACTAATTGGTTCATAGTCTTTTAACAAATTAGACATCTTACTGATTCAGCACTTAATGTTTCAGAGGTTATCAAACGACCCCTTAATTACATATTTCCTCTTTTCTAAAAAAAATTATGAGTTGCGTAAATATGTAATAAATGTTTTGATTAAGAGGACGTGTGTAAAAATAGCTTTATTTATCTAAATGCGTAACATTCACTATATATATATATGCAGTTGTATATGAATGCGTGTGTGTAGGAGCCGGATCAAATACATACGATTCTTAACATGCGTAAGATAAATTCTGGACCATTTGATCAAACTAATTAATGCCTAAGATCTAGTGGTCCCCACTTTGTACAACTTTTTCCACAAAATAAGCGTAAAATATAACGAGAATGACAAAAGAGGAACAACCATATTTTCTATGTTACAACAAGTTCCACTTGTTTTTTAAAAATTAAATAACTTTTACATGCTTTATTATTTTTTTAAAAAAAATACACCATAAAAAATGAAAATTTTATTCTTTTTAATTTGAGTATAGTATTGTTATTTTTTTCTTATTTTTTTTGCGTGGTCCATGATTTTTATGCTTGGTAAATGACTATTGGTACATGATTATGCAATTGGACATTTGATCATGTATGTTAAATGACGGTCCGTAATTTTCATATAACATGGTCTGTGATTATTGGTCCGTGATTATGCATTATGTCCTTAATTGATTATGTGTGTTAAAATACGGTCTGTTATTGATATGTAATACGGTCCGTGATTATTCCGGTGGCCCTTGATTATGAGTTTTAAATGTCAGTCTATAATTTTATGAATCACGGTCTGTAATTTTATATGACGACAATGCCCCTTACTCAAATGACTCATGACGCTGTGGCTTCCTACGTTTAGCACGTTAATTTCATTTGTACGTTAACTGTCTCCTCACTACAAGAAAACAATCATGTGCCGTCGAAAGAAATCTTGATAACTTAAGTCGCTGGTAAAAGTCACTCAGTGCAGACGACATCTAGTCGGCACAGGGCGCTCGTGGTTTTTTTTCCTTTTCCACCTATACCGTTGATTAATAGTCAAGAAAAACCAAAAATCGTCTGGACATGGTGTAAAATTTTTGTCGGGATAGGCCTCAAATGGTGTAGTGCCTATATATATATATATATATTGTAACAACCGGTTTTAATAATTAAATTATTTGAAATAATCGTTACAATAACGATTGTGGTTGTTAGAATTTGAAAATATGTGAGAAATCATGAACGTGAAAGAAAACCGTGCGCGAAAAGGAGTTACGGATTGTTCGGAATAGGGGTGAGCAAAAAACCGAAAAAACCGAACCCGAACCGAATTAACCGAAAAAACCGAACCTAAAAAACCGAACCGAATGAATAACCGGGAAAAACCGAACCGAAAAAAACCGAAACCGAATTTTTCGGTTCGGTTGTGGTTTTTCATTTTATAAAAACCGAACCGAACCGAACCGATTTTTAATATTTCTTAAAAATTAATATATATATATATATATATATATTTATATTTATATATAATGCTATTTCCATACTTATTTAATGGGAAAAAACATACAAAAAGTATACCGTTGGAGATGATAAAAATTTAGATTATATAAAATCTATCATTTTAAAAGGTAAATATCGGAATTATTGCATATTTAGTTATTTACTTTTGTTTTTTTTAAATGTAAGAACATGGTGATAATCATTTTGTTTTTTAATTAATTGGTGCTCGATCAATTAATTTATTAATTGTTAAACATGTTTGTATTTTTAATGTTGGGCGTAAGAGCGAACAAAAAAAAAAAAAAAAAAAAAAAACCGAAAAAACCGAAAACCGAACCGAAACCGACAAAAAAACCGAAAAACCGAAAACCGAACGGTTTGTAATAACTAAAAACCGACTATGTCGGTTTCGGTTGCGGTTTTAGCCAAAAACCGAACCGAACCGTTCACACCCCTAGTTCGGAATCGCGAAACAAAAAAAATTTCAAAGATATTGTGTTTTGGACTCTTCGCGATACACGAAAGATGATTCTGAGGTTCCTTCGCGGTACGCGCAGGAACAAAAATATCTGAGAACTCCGGATTTCTTCGCGGTACGCGAAGAGCTCTTTTGCCCTCCTTCGCGGTACGCGACGAGTGTGGCGGTTTGGCAGATTGATATTTTTATCAAATTGCTTCAAGAAAATTTATTTTTCTTATATTTCGAACACCAGCACATCCATAAACGATCAGATCATCTTTTTATCACCAAATCACAGTTCTAAAGCTGCCAGAACGTCCGGATCGAGCTAGGATTCGATTCTACAACATCTGATCGTCGTTTTCATCCGAGAACTTCGTTCAAAAGGGTATTGGTGGTGAAATCCAAGGGATAAGTCACAGAGGTGGAAAAGAGGTTGTAGGAAGTGAACAACCGTTTGAACCAGGTAAGTTACCCAACTTATTATAACATTACATATAAGTAGTAGAAAGAGTTTACTTGATTGTGATGTATATATATATATATTGATTGATTTGAATGAATGTGCATAACTAAATTGGAACTAATTAAGTTAATAGACTCTAATGTATATGTGTTAAGTTCCAATGTGTGTATGTCACGATTGAATTAAATATGCAACATATATTGCATAAGAATAGCCGGATGAGCCGGTGTTTGAGTAAGTAATCCCACAACTATGACATCACATAATAAACATTGAATTTGTTGTTGAATAAATTGTATGATAAACATGGCATTGGTGATAGGGGAAAGTTGAATAATAAAAGTTCAACAACCTATGATAAATCCAATACCTTGGTGAATGAAAGTGTGAGAATTCTATGATGGAAGTACCGGTGGGTGAACATCATAGTAATTTGATTGAAATAATGATACCACATATGTGTGGTTAGTCAGAGGTGCTGACAAATGTCTTAGATGGAAGTACCGGTGGGTGAACATATTAAGACTTAATATTTATGACTCCACAATGGTGGATAGCCAGAGGTGCTGACAATTGTCTTATATAGAAGTACCGGTGGGTGAACATCTTAAGACTTAATATTTATGACTCCACAATGGTGGATAGCCAGAGATGCTGGCAATTGTCTTAGATGGAACTACCGGTGGGTGAACATCTTAAGACTTAATATTTATGACTCCACAATGGTGGATAGCCAGAGGTGCTGGCAATTGTCTTAGATGGAAGTACCAGTAGGTGAACATCTTAAGACTTGAACTAATTATGACTCCACAATGGTGGATAGTTAGAGGTGCTAGCAATTTGTCTTAGATGGAAGTACCAGTGGGTGAACATCTCAAGACTTGAACTAATTATGACTCCACAAATGTGTGAATAGTCAGAGGTGCTAAGAAATAGCTATGGTGGAAGTACAGGAATGTGAACACTATAGTGTAATTTTGATTAAACTATTGTGAGCAATAGTTGATGATTGGTAATATGATATTATTACATTGCGAGAGTCAATTCGAATAGAAACGACTCAGTTTGAATATTGATTGTGAAAAATGTATTTTTTACATTTTGTTGTGATACCACAAATGTGTAGATAACCGGTTAATCCGGAAACTAAATTGTTGAAACCACATGTGTGTGGGTAATTGGTTAAGCCAATAAAATATATATATATATATATATATATATGGTGTTTTAATTTAGCCAGAGGTGCTGGTAATAGAGTTGGATTTGATAATATATTCATATTTGTGAAAATGTCTCATTAAGGGAAATAAATGCACAATGTGTGTAGGGTGCAGGTTGATGTTGGAATATGATATATTATTATCTAAACATGATTAACATCAATATGATATGTATGTGGATGGGTTTAAATAAGTGTTTGGGAACTTTGGGAGGGGTTACTTACTTAGTTCATATGAACTAATTGTGACCTTATATGTGATGTTACAGGTCAAAGATAGATATGCATTGGGCGATCAGATCGGACATGTTTTGAAGCTGAACCAAACGTTATGTAAAATCTCTGGTGGTATTAAACTTAAACACACTAGTTTTATTAATCATAAATATAAATGTTATGAAATTAAGTGTGTTTAACTTATGAAATAGAGATGTCACGCTTCCGAATATGATTTTGTGGAAAAATTTTTAAGCTGGGACCAAAATTTGACACGTGTAATCGTGTGAAAAGGTTGCGTGTTACATATATATATATATATAATTAAGAAGATAATTGCTATAATCAAAATAAAAACAAACCATTATAGTGTGTGTGTATGTACACGTCTTAATTATTCGATAAACATGTGTACGTGTTTTATCTAGGGTGTTGTTATTCTCACACCCACTTTTTTTAAAAATACACCCCTGAGACGGCCCGTAATGGCCTTTACGGCCCGTCTCAGGCTTCGGTCAAACATTCACTCCTGACAACATGTTCCAATGATTGGAAGCAAGACGGGCCGTAATGGCCAGGACGGCCCGTCTCATTCATCGTACAGACATTCCCTGAAACCTAGTACACTGATTTGACATCAAGACGGGCCGTACTGGCCATTACGGCCCGTCTTGCTTTTTCAATTCTGACAGAAGGACATTGATTTGACCCAGTACGGGCCGTAAAGGCCATTACGGGCCGTCTTGAAGATTTTCAAATTTGTATATAAGCATGAATCGTTTCAAACGAACGCATAACTTTCGAATTCAAATATATTTCAAGATAATTCATATCTGTAACGATGTCGTTTTGGGACGGGAGTTTTTTCAACTATTCCGTGCCTGATTTGAACGAAGAGCCTCCTGTTGAGTATTCATACGGCACGATAGATCTGAATGCTGAACCTAACGCTGATGTCGGGTTTGATAGTCAAGCATCGTATGGGTTCGTGTATGACGACAGTAAACAAAGTTACACGGAGGAGGTTGCTGGTGAAAAAAAGCCGGTGGCTTCAAACGTTGACTGGGAAACAAAAGAGGTAAATTAAATGAAACTAAATGTTAATAATTGTATATTATCGCTATCCATTTAAGTTATTTATTATTGTTTTTATATGTCAGGAGTTTATGTCTGAGGAAGCGCTAGTAGGGTGGGTGAAAAGTAGAGCAGTAGACAATGGTTACATTGTAGTCAAAAGAAGAACGAAGAAATCAAAGACAACAGGCAGTGTAATCAAAGTCTGGCTCATGTGTGACCGTGGTGGCGAGCACAATAGCATCGCAATCCTTAGACGGTCAGGCAGCAAGAAAATCGGTTGTCCGTTTCAACTGATAGGGTTATACAACGAAGTTCGTGAATCCTGGAAATTGCTGGTGATTAACGACAATCACAATCACGAGCCTGCTCAGAATCTAGAGGGTCATCCATATGTTAGAAGATTCACTCAGGAGGAAGAAGATATGGTGGAGAATCTGACCGAGCGACACATGGATCCTCGTAACATACTTTCGAGCATAAAGAAACATAACCCTGCAAATGTATCCGTCTCTAGGGATGTATACAATTTACAGCAGAAGCTAAAAAACAAGAAGAAATTCGGTGATACTCCGATGCAGGTCCTGGAAAACGTGCTTCACAGTCAGCAGTACGTTTACTATACCCGGGAGGATCCTGAAACAAACGTCGTGGAAGACATTTTCTTCTGTCATCCAAAATCGTATTGCTGGTGGCGTGCATTTCCGCACGTACTGATGATGGACGCGACGTACAAAACCAACCAGTACAGGCTTCCATTTATTCAAATTGTTGGCGTGACATCCACACACCAGACGTTTAGTATTGCTCACGCGTTCGTAAGCAAAGAGCGTGAGGAGAACTACGTCTGGGTTTTAGAGATGGCTAAGAGTATGTTGAATAAGTGTATGGAGCCACGTGTGATCATAACAGATCGAGACCTTGCTGTTATGAATGCGTGCCGTAAAGTGTTTCCAGAATCCGCAAAATATCTCTGTAGGTGGCACATAGACGAAAATATTGCCAAACACTGCAAGGCAAGCTTTTCAGACGCAGACTGGAAGAAATTCAAAGGTCGATGGGCGAATTTGTGTAACTCTCCGACAACAGAGTTATACGACTACAACTACAATCGTCTGTACGAAAGACTTATCAAATACGATAAAAAAAGTAAGCATCATATACCATCATTATGTTGAATCAATTCATCATTGGTTTTTTGTTTCATTTCAGGGGTTCTGGAGTATCTAACGCACACCTGGTTAAACAGTTACAGAGATATGTTTGTAACAGCATGGACCAACAGAACGCGCAACTTTGGTCAACGTACAACAAACCGGGTGGAAAGTCAGCACTCGAACCTAAAACGATTTCTCAGATCACCAAACAGCACGCTTGCCTCGCTTGTCGGTTTCGTAAATGAAATCGTGCAAGCACAAGAGGTAAAAATGAAACATGATTTTGAAACAAGCTTGATTAAAACTATGGGTCATCATAAACTACCAATATTTGATAACCTTCGAGGAAAGGTGTCCCATAAAGCCCTTGATTTGTTGGTAGAGGAAAAAGAAAAAATAAGAGTAATGCGTGACAAAAATATGACGTGTGGCCACCAGCTTTGGACTAGTTGTGGGTTGCCGTGCGCTTGTAATATATCAAAATATTACAACACAGGTTCGTAATATTAAATGTAAATATTAGATGTTTCGCACGTACAACAAATTTATATTAACTGTAATTATAAATTATGCAGATAAAAAGATACCGCTCTCAGATATAGATATTTTTTGGACTAAACTTAACGCAGCTAACCCAACACTGTTAGAAGAAGAAGAAATAGATGTTATAGGACAAATGGGTTTGGTTACAGAAGAAATAAATTCCAAACCTATTGAAATTAAAAAGAGTCTAATAAAGAAGGTCTTGGCGCAGGTATTTCCAAATAAAAGCGACAAAAAGGCGCCTTCAGTTCAAAAAGATACACGTGGTCGACCAACTTTAAAGGCACAGAAACAAAAAGAGCAAGAGCAAGACGTTGTTAAAGATAATTTAGCGTCGCAAGAAAGTACATTTGAACCTTCGAGGCATAGTTCGTTTACAGCTGTGACCGAAAAAAGTCAGAAACCCGTATTTCGGCGCAGCCGTTCCACATCGGTATCAAAAGCAATGACACCATCGGACTCGCTAAGTCAAAACGAATTTCGTTTTCCACGTAACATGAAGCCAGAAGGATTAAACAATGTTTATCGCTTCGGTCATCACATCCTTCCTCTCCTGCAACCTTACGTGATAAACATACAAGATGTCCAGCCAGATGGTAACTGTGGTTTTCGTTCTATAGCCGTGGGTTTAGGATTCGATGAAAGTCATTGGTCATTTATACGACAACAACTCTTGCATGAATTGGATTTCAACGCAGATCTGTACAGATATGTGTTTAATTCCTACGACCCAGATTCTTATGATGTACTACGCAACACAATAAATTGGCAACAGATTGCACCTGCTCCCGCCGAACATTGGATGTTTATGCCTCACACAGGTTTAGTAATTGCTCAAAGATTTGGTGTAATTGTTCAACTTCTCAGCAGAGGAGGTCCTCAAACCATTTTTCCTTTGTGGACATCTGCTAACAGTTTGCCGCGACATAACGTCGTATCAGTAATTCATCTTGGCCAACATTTCGTTAATGTTACCTTACAAGGATCTTATCCAATGCCAACGGTAAATCCTATTTGGAAACGTTACCGAAATGATGCCGCATCCGACTGGGAGTTCGTATATCATGACAGGCTGCAAGAATACAAAAGATTTTTAGATGAAAATAAGTTGGTCGACTACATTGACGTTTAAATGTAATAAACAATTATTCTTTATTATTTATAATAAAACTGATTTTTTTTTTAAATTAAAAAAAAAATAAATAAAGAACATTACGGCCCGTAATGGTCAAGACGGCCCGTAATGTTCTTGTTATATACAGATTTCATTTTTATTTTTGAACTTTTCCACACACATTTACTCACAAACTCTCTCGTCTTGGTCTATACACCCCGTCTTGGTCCTTCAAGCTTTCGATACCTGGTACGTATTTTCACTCGTAGATCATGAATATGTGTTCAGATTTGGTTTTTGATCGAAATAGGATGTGTTTAGACGGTTTTTAAGTTTTCGAATTAAGAACATAACGGGCCGTCTTGGCCATTACGGCCCGTCTTGCTAGTTTAAAATTCAAATCAGCCAAGAACATGACGGGCCGTCTAGACCATTACGGGCCGTCTTGTTCATACCAGGGAAGAAGGTGACCTTTGACCTGGTATGGTCAAGACGGGCCGTCTTGACCATTACGGGCCGTCTTGGCATACCAGCCTAGTTTTGGCCTGGTATGGTCAAGACGGGCCGTCTTGACCATTACGGGCCGTCTTGGCATACCAGCCTAGTTTTGGCCTGGTATGGTCAAGACGGGCCGTCTTGACCATTACGGGCCGTCTTGGTCCAAGACGACCTGGTTTTGCTTGAGACGGGCAACTTCATGACGGACCGTCCTGGTCTATACGGGCCGTCTTAGACAAAAAGTTTTTTTTTTTTTCACGTTCGATCGTTTTTTCGTTTTTCAGCTTATACTTTCTGTAGCTGAGATGGATCCAGAGATGCCACAACAGGGGCCACAGCAGCAGGGCCCGCCGTTAGATCCGGAGTCCCTGGCGCTCTCGCAGCACGAGTGGCTGCAGTTCGAGGAGGGGTCTGCGGCATTGATGAGGTGCCGTCGGATACTACGGATGACCGTGCCGACGCCTCGTTGTATAGACTGGGGTCTTCTGGCGGATGTCGGGGAGGCGGCTCGTGCGAGAGCCATCCTCGGCGAGGATACGCCGTGGACTCGCTTGTTCGATATCGCGGACATGCCCACCTACCGCTTGATCACAGTGGAGTTTCTATCCACATTCAGATACCGAGCTCACCAGGCCGCAGTTCGGGAGGAGGATGACGAGGAGCTTCCCCCGGATGTCGAGTTCTCTTTATGCGGCCAGCACGTCGAGATGTCGATCGAGCGGTTCGCCGTGCACTTAGGCTTATATTACGAGCCGGAGACCGTTCGTGACGACTTCACACAGGGTTTGACGCAGGGGGAGGAGGGGGTTATGAGGGCCTGGTGGTCCCAGGTATCCGATACGCCCTTCACCGGCCCCCGAGTACGGGCCTCGACGATCAGAGATCCACTGATCCGTTACATCCACCGCTGCATCGTGACGACCATCTCAGGTCGCGGTCAGAGCCAGGAGTGGGTGACGTCGACAGATCTGTTTTATCTGCACTCACTCATTGCTGGCAGGCCGTGCAACCTGGCACGGTGTTTTGCGTTGTACTACGCCTCCTTCTACCACCGACAGGAGCGCGGTACATTGTGGGGTGGCGCCTTTGTCACCCACATCGCCCGCATCAGAGGCATGATCGACATGCTTGAGGATCTGGCGGCGATCGAGCCTCGTAAGCTCGATCGTCGTACGGTCATCAGCATGAAGGTTGCCGCCGACATCCCGGGTCTGGGATTGCGGTTCATTGGGCTGGACGGCCGCCCGTTTCAGCCGGCCCAGGTTATTGTATTGCCAGACCAGCAGCAGCAGCAGGACGGTGGCCCGATACCGGAGCCCGAGCCGATTCGGGAGGAGCCGGTTTTGTCACCGCCGCGAGATGAGGAGCCTCCGCAGCATCCACCGCACGTTTATCGTGCGGTGCGCCTGACCGAGCCACTCGAGGCGTTGCTACACCAGATAGCCGCCCGGGGCGACGAGACGGCCCAGCGGATGGCACGCATCGAGCGACGGCTCGATCGATACGAGGATTTGGTCCAGTGGGCAGTCGCGTCAGAGCATGCGCGACGGGACGGGACACAGCTGCCACCGTTCCCGGAGCCACGCGTCTACGCAGACGATGACGCTGGACCATCCGGATCGTAGTTCATTTTGTATTTATGTATTTTGATTCCTTGTATATAAAACCGTACAGTGTATATACGTATGTTTCTTTCTACATTTGTATTGTTTCTGTTTGTGTTGTTTGTATTGTTTCTGTTTGTGTTGTTTAATATTTGCGCAAAAAACTTTATATTGTTTAAATTATTTTAACTAACGTAAACAAGCTGATTACAAAATGAAATATTTAGTTAAAACGACATTATGACGTTTAATTAACGTATTAGCCGTGTATCGTTCAAATAACTTACATAATAAACGTATATCGTTAAAAATTAAATTTAAATACGTAAATTAAGTTTAAATAAAATAAATAACACACATCGTTCAAATAATTCACGTATTAATCGTATATCGTTAAAAAATATTTAAATAAGTAAATTATGATTAAATAAAAGAAATTAACTCAAGACGGCCCGTACTGGCCAGTACGGGCCGAATCAAATTTTATCAAAACTGGTTGACACCCAAAATGACTTGAAAAATAAGGGTTGGGCCAAGACGGGCCGTAATGGCCAGTACGGCCCGTCACGCAGAATGTTGCGCTGATTCCTAGGAATTCTCTGGAATGTTTGTCTGTACTCAATACCAGGCCGTAATGGCCATTACGGCCCGTATTGGCCCGCAGGGGTGTAAAAATATAAAAGTGGGGTGTCCAAATAAAACAGGCCTTTATCTAACACAGGTTAATTGATATTATAAATGTATATACCGGCCATGTGTGTGTATATTGGCTTTTAGCTGCTTGTAAACAGAATGTGTAGATTTGTGTGTATTAATTTAGGTTTTCGTACCAATTAAATTCCTATTATCAACACCATGTTACCTTTCAAAACCATTTAATTAAAATTCTCATACACACATTTACATGCACATAACTAGAGAAAGTCTAGCTACAGCTTGGGAAGTGAGACTTATTATATTAATAAAAGACCATGGGAAAAATAATACGGTCTAAAAAGGTAAACAAAATCATCTGGATAATACAATACTAGGAACTAGAATTCAGTAGTTGACCAAATGGTATTTGCAAAGTTGGTTTTTTTTTTTAACCATTAAAAATAAACGGATACCTTGATGTTATTATCTAAGAGGAAACCTACACTAAAAAATATCATGTTTATATAAAAACAATAGCTCTTTATAAAGAGACTCGAACACAATATTTTTATAAGAGAAGTCAAATTAAGATATCGTTAAGCTAGAATCTATTTGGTTTAAAAAAAATTATCTTTTTATGGTTATATCTTGATTTTTTTTAGTTATTTGAAAAAACTAGTTAATTAAAATTAAGTTAAATAAAGCAATATTTTATAAAAGGATAAAAGCAAAAATCGGACCTGCATTAAAACGTACCGGCCTCTTAATTTGGTGCGTGTTATAAAATTAAAATTATTTTTAATTTCAACCATAAACATATTCTTATATTTAATTATTTGATTTAGTGTATACTGATAATTGACTGATTGTAGATACTCTAAGACTTGGTAAAGATTTTAAGTAATGAAAAGCTGAATTTGGGATATGCGCAAGATATACTTTATTATTAATTTAGCAACAATTAAAGTATTTTTCTAGTTGCAATTAGTATATAATAAATTTATAAGAGTTAAAATGTAGACAAATAGCAGGTTAAAAATGTCATCATCATGTTATTCTTATATTTAAATAACCATAAAATATTCTGAAGTTGATATGGATCCAAAAATTGTGTACCAGTCCTACATATAAAATATAGTGTCCATTTTCAAAATATTATACATATAGTTTTGTTACAAATTTAATTATAAAGATTCTTACTATTTAATTGGAGGAATTAAGTAGTTATAAAGAAAAGAGGACTGGTAAATAAATAAGACACGTGAACATGCACATTTCATATTAAAAAATTTGATATATTATCAGACATAAAGACATTGTTTAGTAACTACAAAGTTTACATTTTAGTAGAATTATAAACATATTGAATATGAGATAATTACAAATGGACAAATAATTTCGGTTAACCACTAACAGTTAAATTTGTCATTTTAGTGATTTAACACATATATAGCGTCATCCTATAATACTAAAGTTATGTGCATTGAATTTTTGATAGAGTTAGTAAACCAAAACAATGTTTTTAAATGAATTTTTGATATCAAGATTAAATGTGGCATTATTTATAAATGAGATATTATTTGTATGTTTATTGACTTTAAACCAATCAACATAGAAATAATGTATATGCAAATTAAAATTTAGAAAATTAATAAAGTCAAACTTAAAGTTTTACATGAAACAATTAAATTAAGGACAAAAAAAAACTTAAAGCTTAACTTTATGAAAAGAAAAGGTTATTTTACTCAGCATTCATGCAATTACATTATATTATTCCAAAATCAATTTCATATTTAAAAAAAAAAACAGAGAGAGAGTAAATTAATTGATGGGATGTTTACTCTTTTTGCATTGATTTGTAAAAAAGCTTTTTACCTTTATAAAATGATTATTGTATAATTAAAGATTGGACCTTTAAAAGAGATCTTGAAAATTTTAGGGTTTGAAGGTCCCAAGATTGTAGAGAAGAGATCAAGTCCGTGATACCTGTGTCTGAAGATTGTGGGGTCTCCAATGGCTTCTTTTGGTCAGATGATACCATTCTGACTCCATACAATTTTTATCTCCTAAAAGCTTTATGCATGCATGTGTTATGATGTGTTGATGCATGATAAGTCATGATGATTGATGATCAGGGTGGGTCCTACTCTCACTATCTCATGAACTGGACTACATTTTCTATTATTACACTTTGCGGTTTGATGGGTTACGAGATCATGTTACTCATACTCAGTGACGGAGCTTGTGCCAATTGAGATAAACAGAAATTTACGGGACCTATAATATATGTTAAATTTTTAAAGCGAGTAAGCAAAACCACTATTTTTAACTAAAAATAAACTTTTGACCGAAAAATCAACATTATGGACGAAAAAAGAGACCCTCCGGCCCTTGAAAAGCTTCATCACTGGTGTTACCGGTTAAATTTTTCAAAACAATTGTGTAAAGTAAACATGATATGTGTGAAACATTTTAATTTGTGAACGTGTCAAAAAGGGTGTAGGCAGTAATCAAGTTAATTAAACGATTTGATGAGTCAACCTATTTGATTAACCAGTTTAGCAGGTGGATTGTTAAGCGTTTTAGAGGCTGTTTGATAGATCTGAATCATTAAGTGCTGAATTGTTAAGAGGGTATGAACCATTAAATGCTGAATGATATATATTTTCCATTCAACATGGTATTGGGTGCTGAATGGTTTTATTAAGAGGTAAACAAACAACCCATTTAACAAGTAACTTAACTCAATTAATTAAGCACGATAACTCAAACTTATTTTGTTTATTAAACGGGTTAAATGTGATAACCTAGTTAGTACTCAATTTGTTCATGTCGTGTCTCTAAGTTGAATTAGAAATTGTCACCTAAATATATCTACCTTATTAATTAATTTTTGTTCCTAGATTTTGAATTGTGTATTATGTTTAATGCTTTTGGATTTCTTAGATTATAACATGTTAGAGATTTTAGTATCATTAAAATTATCTAAATTAAAGTGATTAGATTTACTTAATACCAAAGAAAAAAATCGTATAAACATTACTAAAAATTACAATGGTGTGAAATACACATTTATACAAGCCCGTGCTTATTTCTAGCATTTAGAACCTAAAAATTAAACCATCATTGTCACTGGCCGGATCACCATTATCTAGTTGCGCAATCGGCCGATTACCTCCATATGGCCCTTTCATATCAAAAACTAATTGATCTAAAGTTTAACAAACCCTAGATCCATTTAAACATCACGCTTCAATTAACATCCAAAAAAATTTTACGCTACTTTGAAAGTTCATAAAAAATTTATGCTAGTTCGAAAGTTCATTTATAAAAGTTTTCTTGTTTGATATTTTCTTTCAAAAGTTTGTTGCTCACAACTCTTCACACCATTTCGACACATGAGAAAGCATCTCACAACTCGCACAAACTTGCCTTTATCCAATCTCTAACCAACTATGAATACTAGAAAATAAACTATGCTTGAGTCATTTCTCATTACCAAGAATAGCTTTGGGTATTTTGATGTTTATAGTCCATGCCAGCCTTTGATGACACAATAGTAGTAACCATTAACCCTAACTTCTCTACATGGGTCCACAATCATGTCCATATTAGAATGCTCATTATCTCCATCATATATGAGGCTTCTTTTTTACCAAATGGGCTTTGTCCTAACGATACACCTTGTCTTTTCAAATGCAAGGTCATGGGTTTAAATCCATTATAAGGCAAAATAAGGGTTCTTGATAGGTCAAGGTGTTTTCCAGTGCAAGGTCATAGTTTCCTCCTGGGGTGGTGGTGTGGTATCAACGGATGTCATGGTAACTACACCTTGGTGACGTGGCCTGAATATCAGTGATTCACACATTGAGATCAAATGCCATGCAAAAAAAATATGAGGCTTCTTTTTTGTATATTCAAGGAAATAGTGCTCTTTAGTTGTAGATATATCTTGAGTGAGCATACACTCCACATATACTACCTTTAAAGAGTATATGTTGAAGACACAACTTCTAAAGTTTAAGTTGCACATGAAATACATTATAAACGAACTGACAAACATTGAGAACTCATTAAAGATAAAGAACTTTGTAAATAAACAAATTCATCCAGTATATTCCGACTATTCATCAGGTTCTTGGGGGAAAAAAGAAGACAAACCTTACCCCTATACCAATTGAGATAAAGAGGTTGTTCCGAATGAGTCAGCTGCTCAAAGCTATCGTTTAAAGTTAATCAAACCAATGATTTTAACGTTATTTTCACAAAATAAGTAAAATAACATTAAAATAAGTGCAGTTTTACTTTTAATTCTTGAAAGCTCACACAAATGGGGCGTCAAAAAGAGTATGATGGCCTCAAATTTATAGCTCTAGCCTAAGCATCCCCATTGAGTTCCAATGAGCCATATGGTCTCCTTGGTTATCAAAATTATATGTTCACCAACCTACATTTGCTATGTTCACTACGACAACAATTGCCTCTCAATCACCACAATAACTTATCAACTTGGCCATTTGAGCTAATACCAACTATGCCTCCTATATCAATCTCTCCTCAAGCATTCTTCACGTTTTCTAGGCCACCTCCATATCACGGGCTCACGGCAAAAACAATCGACGAAGCCGAGGCTTTTTTCTGGGTTCCAATTGTAGCTTTAATAACAATAATAATGGTCATGGTTAAGGGAGCAAACGTGGTCAGTTTTCTTGGGCATCTTCTTATAATATGGTACATGACATCTACAACCGATGTCGAATTGGTCACATTCCTTTCGATTTGCCAAATCATGATCCTTTAACTATGTGTCGTGGTCATATATGTATTTCCTTTGTTTCGTATAGACGGCTTCGTCATCCACACGACTAATTAAACATTTTAATTTTGTGCTTTTAAGTTATCGTCTTCTTATTTCTAAACATTCTAAATCTTTATCATTTACCATTTTTCCAATGGGCAAATCTACCTCATTTGGTTCATCTTATGGTTCATCTTATTCTACTTTTCACAGTTCTTCTTTTTCAGACTTACATGGCAGTGAAGTTTGGGGCCCTGCCCCTGTCTTATCATGTGATGGATATAGATACTTTCTATATGTGTTGATCAGTTTTCTTGATACATGTGGATTTTTTTTCTCTAACACAACATATGAAGTTTGTCATACGACCTTATACAATTTTGTGATAATGGTTGAACGTCAATTCAACGCTACATTAATACCGGTTCGAATTGATTGACATTAGGTTATAAGTTCGTTGGTAAGCTTCCATTTTTTTATTAATTAACTAAGTAACATGTATCAATGATCATCAGCTTAAGTGGTTAAGGGGAGGTGTCATGTGCCTTCAATATTGAAGATGTCACGTGTTCAAGTCCTGTCATGGACAAAATAGGGATTTTTATTATGGGTTAGAAGGTTTCTCTCACTTATGATATGTTTCCTCCTATTGGGTGTGTATATGATCGGGTGGGTGTATGACCCGTCAGTGATCCGAAGTGCCGTTCAAAAAAACTAAAAAAACATGCTTGACATTTTAGAAACCAAAAGTCGACAATTTTAAGTTTCAGTTTTCTCTAGTAATAATTCTGTCGTATTAAATTCTATAATGACAATATAGAGTTAATAAATTTAATAAAAATATGCAAGCAACCTAAATACAATTCTTTTTATATACCAAAAGGTTTACAGCCTAATGGTATATCTTGACTTGTCTAATGAGATGTTTCAGATTTGGGTTTCGTATATAGCAAAATGCTCTAAGTTGAGTCATGAGCTTTCCTAAATTGTATGTTTCCTTTTAGTGTATGTTCGGTTACACCTGACTCTTTGGCAGGGGATGAACCAGTTATTATAAGGAGTCATGTATTTAAGTCTTAGTAAGTCAAAAAAATTATTTTTATTTTTAGTTTCTTTTTTTTTTTTACTATGAATGGATATCGAAACAAAAAAGCATGAAAGTCTTCATTTTGCAGCACATACCATGTTAAACTAGTTTTATACCCGTCTGGTGGCCCGGTACAATGGTATAATCAAATCAATTTAGTAAATTCATTATACAAAAAATAATAATTGTTAACTCTGACAAATGAGATAGCAGGGAAGTAGAGATAAATTATTTTCATAACTATCTCATAAATTGAATTTACACGACTAAGATTTATTTTCAGTCATTTCAAATGACCCAGATCTTCTCTCAAAACATTCGAATTAACCGTAAACCGTATATATAGAATGTCCTTATTAAGCTCAATTAGTTTAAGGGGTTGAAATGTGGGCCAATTGGCCCAAGGGATTTTGACTATAATGTCCTCATTAGCAGACTCATGTGGTCCCAGTCCCACCTCTCAGTCTTCACCCTCTCCGTAATCCTGAATTTAAATTCAGAATGTCAATAAATAAATAATTATAAATTTTTTTTATTAATCATCAATTCAACTACCTTTGTCTCAATATGTTTGGATCTAGTAACCAAATCTATTCACCAGTATATATAATAAAAATAACATTTCTAAATAATAATAAAAACTGATAATAATAATTCTTTAGCTTTTAACTTATAATTCCAAGAAAAAATCAGAAAATAACATAAGATGTATGTAGGTATTTATTTTCAAAATAATAACACACGAACAAAGATACCATGTGCTACAATGACTCGGCATGATTGAAACTCGCGTATTGTGATGTGATAGTTGAAACGCAGACAAAAATGCAATATTATGTTACATATGTTATAACATTTAAACCAGAGATGTCAAAACCATAATTTACTCTTATTTATCACGTTTTAGTTTCAAAATATTGTTGATAAATCCAAGTTTATCAAGTAAAAATAATGTAACTAGTGAATAAATTATATTTTTAATAAGCTAATATTCACTATGAGCCATCCACATTATCTTAGTAGACCTATACATAGAAATTAAATGAAAATGAAAATTAATTATTTGTCCGACAATACGAAGACACCACACCCATTCATCTTTGGAGTCATCTGTGATATTTTAATATCAAATAATACGTAGATAAAATTCCATAATATTACCCCATATTGATTATCGATAAATAAAATATTTATTAACTAATATTAATTTAAAAATAACCATGCTTGGGCTTGATGGATAACATGACACCAGATCAAAATTATAATTTAATAAGATTCTGAATAAAACTATTTCCATAAATCACGTTCAAGTGTAACATTTTTCAAGACCCTACATACATAGCTTTAACAACTCTATATATGTTTTGTAATTCAAACAAGCCACTTGCATTGCATAATTGATTATGATATATTCTCTACATTAAAATCACATATCTTGTTAAATTGTTTAAAAATCCAAATGAAAGTGTGTGTATAACTAGAAGAAGATTCATTTCAACAAGAAATAATTACACTGTTGAGAACATAAAAAAATTAGGATTATTTACATATATCCTTTAGTGAGAACCATTATTATATATTTACCCAACCCTTAAATCAATTACATATTTCCCCTTTGGATGGAGAAAATTGTAAGTGACTAGTTTATTTGAAAGAAAAAATATCTTTTAAAGGGGGGAATATGTAATTGAATTTTTTTACTTACGTATATATGTAATAAATGATATTAGAAATAGAAAATATGTAAATACCCAAATAATTTTATATCTAGAAATAGTTTTTTTAAGTTTTTAACACACACACACACATATATACATAGAGAGAGAGAGAGAGAATGATAATTTAGAAACTCACTTAAGATAAGAAAAAACCCATGAAAATGCGTTGTTTCATACTAAAACAAATCAACTTATGTTGGTGAACTCTAGTTTTAGTTTAACTAAAAGCTTATTGGTTAAGGTAGATTGTTTGTTAATCATCATAAAGCATTTGCTTCAACACATTAAGCACATATGTTTCATCTTGTTCATGCAACCGTTGTTACAAAAACACCAGACTTATATCGACATAAGAATTATTTCGTTTCAAGTTTAGTACTTGCTAGATATAGATCTCAGGTCTGTCAACATGTGTTAAGCCTGAATGTATACTAACACTTGTTGCCAGGGCTGATATGTAATCATGCTTTCTCATCTAAGAAACTTAATTGAATGACTATGGTGCCTCAACAATTCAAAATTGTAACATTCAACCTCTCTTTACAACTAATATTGCCTACTCATAGCTCACGGATTTGTTTTTGTTTGCTCGGGTGAAAATTTCCCAAGGATGTCATCCATCCTTGATTGTGCCACCTGAGCACGCTTAAATGTAGAGTCCTCTTATCTTCCATATCCAATAGGCACAAACATATTGTTGATATTTGATGACAAACATCCTTATGAACAAAGAATCTATCTTGTCCACGGTTGATGTGAGATTTATCTAGGGTGTTACAATCACCCCTATCTTTGGATTTAGCGTCCTTGATGAGGTTAGCCCCACCATCCCTTCATCGGATGTGAGATTTGCCTAAGGTTTGCTTTTGAACACCCTCGGGGACTCATTACCTTTCGATGAGCTTTTCCCCACTATTTAGATCGACACAGGAGTGACTCTATTGCCTTAGCATATTTTTGCCATCAATATTGTTCTTTTTGCCTATTCAGAGCTCACGGATTTGATTTTGATTGCTAAGTGAAAATTTCATAAGAAAGTCATCTATCCTAGATTGTTGTCACGTGAGCACGCTTAACTGTGAAGTTCTCATCTCATCCATAACCAATACACTCAAAATGTTTTGGTGATATTCGAGGGCATACATGCCTTATACCAAAAATCTCTCATGTTTACGCCCAATATAGGATTTGTCAAGAGTGTTATAGGAATATTTAAATAAAAAACGCGTCGAGTAACATCAACGTGCCAATTAGTTTTTCGTTTTTTCTTTGTTCTTTTCTTTTAATTTGGCAATGTATAACTTGCTAAATTGGTTTTTACTACTCTATAAGTGATGGTTTGAGAAGTAATTCTTTGACACAGTGTTATACGTGCATGTGGCATTTGGAATTAGTAACATAATACATTCCTAGCGTATAAATCCTAGGAATTTTATTGATTTATTTATCTAAGGTTTA
Organism: Mikania micrantha; assembly: GCA_009363875.1. Classification (NCBI taxonomy): domain Eukaryota; kingdom Viridiplantae; phylum Streptophyta; class Magnoliopsida; order Asterales; family Asteraceae; genus Mikania; species Mikania micrantha. Next base: position 121,152 of record SZYD01002638.1, read on the forward strand.
TATTACTTAAAAAAAGAATTTAATTGGCAAATAAGTATTATATAAAATCCATTTGTTTATTTAAAAAATTAGATGATAGGCAAAGGCCAAACAGTTTCCATCTTTGGGAATATGTAACACATGGGTTGGTCACACTCATGCATGCTCCTAAAATGGCATCCAATGCAATTTATTCTTCTTATATTTATTTATTTTTTTGTCAATAATGTAAATCCTCTTTAGACGCTTATTCTAGAAGAGCTCTAATAAAATAACCAATGTCATGTTATTCGTAAAATTTGGAAAAGTAATATGTTGATAAATCTTAGCTTTTATCTCTATAAAAAAAGAGTATGTTTACGAATATAACTAACACCGCTCATGAACAAACTGATAAACAGAAACAAGCATAGTCGAATAAAATATATAAATATAAAGATATAGAGTTATTAATATAAACAAAATAATGACTAAACTTTGGTGACATGACCTGAAAACAGTAGGCTCACACAATTGAGAACTTCGTCGTTCAAAACAAAAGTGTTATCAATACGTAATGATACACGGTTGCCGTGCCCCTTTTTACGAATTCAACATTTTTTTTTCTGTCCACGTGATTAGAGATATTATTTCAGAATCGCACAAGTTGATTTAACAATTCATAAATTATGAAGAATCAAAATTCAACATGGCCTTTACAAACTTGGCATGGAGCTGTCGGCTACTTTAATTTATAAACTTTAATACGTATATATACCCGTATATAAGTAACTAAAAAGATACGTGTGTTTAATACTAATCTCTTCTTTTTTTCTCCGCCTAATTAATGATATGATACGTGTAATTCGATCTATAGTGGTTTTTATCTGTATATTTCTTCTTTTCTCTCATATTAAATGATAAAAAAAAATATATGTTTCGAATATTTAACATAAATTGAATTATAAATTGTTATTAAATCGTTTAATAAATAAATTTAATATAAAATTTTCTATAAATAATTATAATTTAATATGCCACTTATCAATTTTGGAAAAAAAATATATGTGTGTGCTATGGGTAGTAATTATGAATGTTTTTAAATTTTAATCAATTTTACTAATAATAATATAGAAATTATAAAACGACTGAATGATTTAAATGATGATAAATAAATTTTTGAATTCAAAATGCATCTTTTTAATATTAATTTTATTATATTATTATTATTATTATTATTATTCAATAGGAAAAAAAAGTAAAAAAAAAAAGAGGTAAGAAGACAAAAGAAAATGACATTTTTAGTGTGTCTCACTGATTAATTTCTTATAGATTACATCTTACTTATTAAATATATTTGAGTGTTTCTTACTAAACATAAAAAAAATTGTGAATCAGATTAAAGCTAGTAATTTTAAATAAAAGTTAACTAATTTAGATTCACAATAAAAGGGCATATAAGTAAACTATAAGATATTGTAAGAAACTCAAAATTTATATTAGTATCATGTATAAAGTGTGAATTTGTGTATTTTGACAACATTTAACTAAATCGTTTACCAGTACAATTATTGACTTTACATCAATAGGTAAAATATCGTGAAAAAAAAAACATAATGCGAACCAATGTGAACTTGTATACCCCTTTAGAATTATTGTATATATAAAAAGTGTTTATAAAATAAATTATTGTACATATGGCCACATATTATTCAAGTAAAAAATTTCGCATATGTCATGAAATAAAATTGTACAAGGCAATGCAGAAAACTCCAACAAGAAAAAAACACAATTAGACCTACTTAAGCCCCAGGTGTGGAAGTTATCTTTGATAACATATATATATATATATATATATATATATATATATATATATATATATATATATATATATATACATGGACCCAATATCCACATGTATGTCTAACATAATATAAATAAATACATACATACATATATATATATATATATATGATTATATATATACACACACATGTAGGATTATATATATAGGGTTTGGTTAATATAAATATATATACAAGGTCCGGTTAAAATACAAAGTTTATGTATAATTGCATGTTATATATACAATACTTGAACAAGTCTAAAAGCGTGTGATGTGAGTCATTTCCTACATTTTATTACACAAAATAATTGTAACGACGACATTGATTGAAGGGGTACGTAGCTATATACGTATGTGTCCTGAAAACTCAGCCTAATATTTAGGGCTGTTACCTTTTATTGTAGAGGTCAGGGGTTCGAATACATCTAGGGGCAAGTTTAAGAACACCACGTGAAGAGTCAGCTTCATGTGAATGAGTCAAGTTACTTTTCCCTAGGTATATTAGTGAACCTTCTTTCCAGGGATTATGAAACTAGAAATATATATTCTTGTTATTGATTCGAAAACTAATCTCTTTGCTAATGCTAAGTGGGGTTTATCCTATGTTTGATTTCGAGGGGGGAGGTTTACCATTCCATGGGTTTTCTACACAGAAGGGGGTGTAGGTTCTCACGACGGTTGGAGGGGTCCCCTTTGACGATCACCCCAAAGAATAGGAAACACGTGAGAACACGGTCGTTTAGAAAAAGAATAATAAAAAAAAAAGCTACGTACGTACGTTAAACATATTTATCTAGAAAACCAGATTTGAACTATTGCATATCGATCAATCAATATCACCTCTTCAACAAAATCAGAAAATGTAATGATTGGATTCTTTAGTACTTGTAAGCTTCACATTTTTATCTTCCCTGCATGTTTCTCGCTTTTAAAGGGCTTGCTTATTTACATATTTAATTTTTTTTTATTTTAACACCAAGTGATTATATATGTCTTGTATAAGTCAATATGATTATATGAGACGTATAGCCTCTATTGACACCAATGACTTGATAATGATTGGTTTAGTATATGTCTCGTACATAACCTATACAGTATGTATAAACATATACGAGACTCATCGAAATCCAATTATTGACACTGACAAATTTTGAATAACAATAATTGACCTTTTTATACGCTTCGTATAGGCATATACGAGACATATAGAGGGTTAAAAGGATGTGTGATGGGTGTGAAAATAATTAGACTCCTTATAATTTATTATTACGTGTACTCCAATAAGTCGTCTTGTCCACCTAAAACAACAATTCGTTCGGACATAAAACTTTAGTCATTCTTATCCTTATTCTAATAAAAGAATAACTAACTTGACACATATCATTTTCTCATTAGTTTTAACAATTTTTTCCGTCTATCTCTCATATTTAATACTAATTATCATTTATATTAAATATTAGTAATAAATAGTTTTAAATAATTAAATTATACAATTAAATATAAAATATATAGATCTTCTTATCATAAAAATTAATTAAAACTTAATAAATCATAAGAAAACTTCAATTATATAATATCTTAAAATATAATTTTATAATTCTTAAATTTATTTATTTGTAATTTGTTATTTTTAAACATTCATTAGTTAGTATTTTTATTAACAATTAATAATATCAAACATGCAAATCTTTATGAAAAAAATATTGTTTACAACATGTTAGATTTATTAAACCCATGTAATACATGGGTTTCTAAACTAGCATATAATAGTATAATAAGTATAGGGGAAAGATCAAATAAAAAGTGTATTTTGCCTAAAAAGACTAAGAATGATTTTTAAAAAACTCCAAAACCAACCCAAAAGAACTACGATTGAACTCATTTCGATTGCATTGGAACCGTCTCATCGAACCCTACAATATTAGATTTTAAGTTTTCGTTTTAACATCTAGATTTAGATGTTGGGAATTATAGGTTACTTTTTATTTAATCGTTTTCAATTAATCACATTAATTGACAAAAATCAGTTTTCATAAAACCGGATTAAAATGTAAGATCAGATCTAACACAGCGGAAGCTTTTAAATTTTATAACCTTTCGATTCGTAATCGAAATAATTCCCAAATCAGGATCCAGTTACAAACAGTTTAAACAACAATTAATTCTAACAATACAACCATAGAGGGTTTTAGAAATCGACCTTTTATAAAGCGGTTCCAAATCCACACGATGGATCGGCAACGGTCTCGCTAGTTGACTCACTACGATCACCCAAGTCCGGATCTCGTCCTACGAATCACCGGATTGGACCAAAACAGATTTTGGCTCGGCTCGGCTCGCGGTTGAGCCACGGCTCAGGGTGGCAGCCACTTGTGGCTCACGTGGGGCTCCGGTTTACCCTTGCTCGGCCCCTCTTAGCCCTCGGCGTGGCCCCTTTGGCGCGGCTACTGGTGTGCCCGGCACATCCCCTCGTGGCCTAGACAGCAGCCCGTATGCAGCCCTTGGCTGCGGCTAAGCAAGGTGGCCGAATGGTGGTGGTTGTTGTCGGCCAAGAACCCCAAGGAGAGGGGTTTGTGACGGCTCCAAGGGAGAAAGCAAAAGAGTGGGTGAAAGAGATGATCAAAATGTGGTAGGTTAGATCTAGTTTAATAGTCAACCCATGATTCACATTTTTAGGATCTTGGAATTACCAATTCAAAATTGGAATTACCACAACTTATTTCACATTTAATTCAAATTAAACTCTTTTAATTAAATTAAACTCTTTTAGTAATTAAACCATTTAATTACTACTCTCCAATATTACTAACTAACAGTTAGTTAGTAACATTTAATTAAATGTCTAAAGTTAAATTAATTCGCAATTAATTAACATTTAATTAACAATCCCTTATAATAAAGTTCAAAGCTTTATTTGTTTAACAAATTAATTATCTCTATAATTAATTCCCACCGATTATTATTTCATAAATAATAAAAGCCAATTCGATAAAACCGACAATTCGTGATCGTATATTATGTTTAACAATTAAACATAAAGTCGTTACCTTCCAAAGTGTAACTCTTTGGATCATACATTTTACAGTAACTTTGAACTTATCGTTAATCGGACATCCAATATCCAACATTAGATTTTAGGTTTTAAGGCTTGGCTTTTAGCTTTTAAGTTGTATCTTTATGTTAAAGATTTGTTTTTAAAGTTTTGGTTTTAGTATTTGGGTTTATTGTTTATGATTTAAGGTTTGTGTTTTAGGGTTCGACAAGCCGGTTCCAATGATGCAAAAATGAATTCAATTGGGGTTTGTTTGAGTCGGTTTTCGAGATTTTAAAAATCCTTCTGAGTCTTCTTAGGCAAAATATACTTTTCAGAGAAACCTTACCCTAATAGTATATGTCTATATTCATTAAAGAGGCAAAGAGCCCATATCGATTGGACTCAACTAATGGACTAAAATATTGAAATTTGAAAGTTGAAACTAAACTAATGGGCTCAAAATAAAGGAAATTGATGGGCTGAAAGTAAAAGAATAGAATAGTATCAAATCATCAATTGAGGATAAACGAGTTAACGAGATATATATTATTTGGTATGTAAACCGTAACACCAAAGCCGGTCTAGACGTCTAGTTATTAAATTTTAGTCATTTGCCTGGGCTCTTAAATTATTAGGGTCTTGATGATGGAGATAGGTGTAAGTGTGTAACATCATTTAGCAGAAAAAAACAATAATATGTACGAAAGACAAAATGTCCTATACAAAAGACATGATCAATAAAAAAAAAATTTTTGTTCTATAGCAATATCATATGAATTTTAAAGATAAAAATATTCGTTTTTATAGTATATATTTTTCAAAAAATAATTTCGTATGTAAAAGTTATGAACGTTTAAAAAATGTGAGAGAACTTGATAAAAAGTCAACAAAAGTACTATCAAGATACCCTCAAACAACTTGATTTAATTATAGTCGTTAATTAATGATCTAATGACTCAGGATCCTTTTTAGACTTTTTAGGATAATAACCTTATTTAGTTTAAATTAACTTTATATATATATAACCAATAAGAAAAAAAATATCAAATAAGAAGAGATTTTTACCTAAGAAAAATAATAATTAATATGAATGTGAAATTTGCCATGATTATTTAAGAATAACATCATATTTTTTATAATAGATTTTTATTTTTTTTTAACCAGATTCTTTTTTGTTTTGTATTTTTATACTAGATTTTTGTGTTTTTTGTACTGTATTTTTTGTATTACATTTTTATTTTTGTGTACTAGATTTATATTTTTTATACTGGATTTTTATTTTTTTGAATTAGATTTTTTTAACTGGATTTTGTTTTTGTTTTGTTTTGGATAATGATTTTTGTACCGGACTTTTGTTTTTTTCTTATATTTTTAACATGTCACATGTCAAACTATTATTGCGTCTTACTTCTTTTAAACAAAAATCTCTTATTAATGGTTCCAACTCCATATCAATAATACTAGCCAAAGATGTTTTCTCTTATATCCTATAATCTATACTGAAAATAATGTATTTGAGATTATCAATTTATTATTTAAGCAGATTCATCTATAGAATATTTTTTTCAAACCAAAAGGATGTTTAGTTAAACACTATTCTTATTCTAAGCGTATACATAGTGGTTATTTTTTATGTAATATTACATGTTCAAATCTCATGATCAATGATAACTTAAAGTAGATAAGATTCTTTTTCTTCTTTTCTTTTTTTGTAAATAAAAAAGAAATTTTTTTATATAACTGATTAAAAGGATGAACCATTTTGTTAGTTTGATCAAATTTTTTAGCTCATGAGCTGTCTAAAACATAGTCAAGTTCGATGTTTTACTGCAAGTGACTTTTATGTTTTAAATATTAATAATTAATAATTCAGTGGGTGTAAAAATAAAGCTTAGTCAATTTTAAATCAGAGTAAATTACGGTTTTAACCCATGTTATTTAAGTGTTTTAATTATTTCAGCTCAAAAAAATCTTTTATCAGTTCAGCCCATGTGATTTAGACAACTAACGTTTTTGACCCTTAACCATAGTTAGGTTTTGGGTCAAAATCGTTATAAAAGTTATGTTTGAGGGGCGAAAACCTATTGTTGTTTAAATTACATAGAAGATTCTATTTTTGGTCGAAATAGATAAAACACTTAAATCACATAGCCAAAACCGTAATTTACTTTTTTAATTAACTTTGTTAATTGCAATTAATGTTCTCACAATCACGGGCCTCCTCAAGGTGAAATGGTTAACCTCTCATGACTAGGGATGAAGATAATATAACCATAACCGAAAAATAACCGATACCTGACCCGAAATATAAGCGGTTTTAACTGAAACTGACTTTAACCGACAGTTATGGTTAAGTGAAGCCATTAACCGAACCATTCGGTTATGGTTATGATTAAGGCAAGTCATTAACCAACTTTAACCGAACCGAACCAAATATTGTTTATTTGTTTTTTAATATTAATATGTTTGTGTTTTTTTAAAGTTATGGTGCATATCAACTATAGAAGGTGAATTATAACTTTTTACTATATGAAAATATTATTGATCATATGTGAGACTAAATATAATAGAAAATGAATATAGTGCACGTGGTTTTACGTTTTGTTCACACATTCTCAGCCACAACAAACTTTTTTACAAGCTTCACTTAGATTTCATCATTAATATATCTATCTATATTAATAAAAGAAAATGATTTGATGATGTGTCATCACCACATTAAAAATACTCCTAAATTTGACACTTGTCAATCAAAGAATTCATTTGACCTTTTTTTTTTATTAATAATAAATCAAAATTATGTTTAAAAAAAACTTACCGGATTAGTTAATTTGAGTCATTTCAGTTAATATTTTACCTTACAATTAACATTGATTTGAATTCCTAAATTAGTAAATTTACAGATAAATGTTAATATTTAAACATAAATTTATTTTCTATCTTTTAAATTCGTCAAATACTATTTTTAATTTAATGAACTATTTTTTTAAAAAATATACTTACCTTAACTGACATATAGAAAACTTATTTAAATTTCAAAAAAAATATAACTTATAACACAATTCCTTACATTTCTTCCCCATAAATTAAAATCTCTCAATATAACTAATTTAAATAAAATATCATGCATTATTTCCAATTCTTTTCTCAATCTTGTCCTAACTAACACCTCATGTCATTTCAGTTTGTCACATACGATTAAAATTAAAGTAAATTTATTTATTTTTATTATTTTGAAAACTCCTATCGGTTAATATTTTACCTATTATTACTCCATCTTAACTAATTTATCTCCGTTTGAATTTGAAATCCTATTTTTACTGCCTATAATTTATCTATATATAATCTATAATTATTAAGCCTATTTTCATATAACCAAACATACTACATTGAACTTATTTATACCACGTAACAAGTTTTGTTACTCCATCCCTCATTCCGGTAATTTATCTATTATAATAAACTAAAATGTTTTTGCTTATGTGCATTACCATAATTAATCTTCCTTTAAATTTGCCATGTGTCAACCCCACATTTAATTTTAAAAAATTATTGACACATGTCAATTTATAATTAAAAACAATAAAACAAATAGATCCTATTTTTATGCTAAAATTTAAATTACACCAATCCTATTATTATGGTGACAAATTTAAGTTGTATTTTTTCTTTTAACATTTATTTGATTATTATTAAGATTATATATTAATACTATTTTGTTCAAAATCAAAGGAATATTGCATATATAAATACAAACCTAACTTATGTATTAAAGTTATATTTTAATTAAAATATAACTGACTTTTTTAAATAAGACAATTTACTCACAAATATCATTTGCAATATCAATAAATAAAAGTCAAGGCCAACCGTTGTTAAAAGATGGCTTGTTACTGAAACAACCATTTTTTTTACGGATTACTGTACGTTGTATATAAACAAGTTTTAGAGATTTATAAATTGTATTTGTAATTATAAAATATTTATATACAACTGATTATGTAATTCATCTTAATATATTTTAACTGCGTCATTTGTTACTCAAACCCGTGTAATACTCGGGTTTATAACCTAGTATATAATCAACATGCATATTTTCAAGATTTTCTTAATTTTCAACAATTCCATTATTAATCTTATTTAACCCAAACCGAACCGTAACCGGTGGTTAACCGATTAATGATTAACCAATCAATTGATTATGGTTATGATTAAGAATTTAGATTGTAACCGAAGTAGCGTTTTAGTTATGAAAATGATCATAACCGCACCGAATCGAATCACGCACATCCCTATTTATGACCCTTATTGGTGAGGTGTGTGGTGTTTTAATGAATCTGAGCTACGTGACACCGGCTTCTTATGCTCACGGGAGCGTTACACTCTAAACACTTTTAAAAATACAAATTGCAAAACTTTTTGTAATAAAGAAATAATAAGATGCAATGTATTGATTATTAATTATCAATTTTAGAAATGTTTATATATATTTAGAACTAATAAGGACAAGAATAAATTTATACAAAAATAGAACAAGTTAAAAACTTGTTAGGGTGATTTTAGGTGCGTGTACCTAGTTATTAAAAATAGATAAATAAATCTAAAACTCAAAATTTCATTTAAATCTGTGTGAAATTGAGACGTTAAAAAACTTAATTGTTTCGGTGAAAGTGTAATTCTATTAATTATATACACGGGTTGAAAACTAATATGATATGTACTTTATAAGAATTTTTATTAAAAATTTTTTTTAAGGAAACTTATTTTTACAAAACTTTCATTTTTCCTAAAACTACAAATTTTAAAATAATTATTTTTTAGTAAAACAACTATTGTATAGAAAAAATAATAATGTTTTGTAAATTTTTTTTTATTATGTTTTTTAATAAAAAAAAGATTTCCTTTTTAATTTATTAAAACTAATTTTTAATATGTAAAAGGTATATAATATAATTAGTCATTAGATTTATAATTATTTAATAAATTAGATAATATAATTATACTATCATTTAATTTGAGAGATAATGAATAAGAGTATAAAAAAATGACATGTGACAAGAGTAGTCTAATATATATATTGACATGTGGCAAAAAAAATATGTTTATTTATTATAATAGTTATATATATAATATATAATATATATATATTGAACGACATTTGATCTCAACGTGTGAACAACTGATTTTCAGGCCATGTTACCAAGATTTAATTATCATGACCTCCGTTGAGATTCTACCACCACCCCAGGAGGAAACCGCACCCGGAAAACCCCTGACCTCTCAATGACACCTATTTCGTTTTGGGAGATTTGAACTCATGATAAACGATAATAATTTATATCTACCTTCTAATAAACAATTCCAACTTAATGCCACGTGGCATCTCTACAAATAAACTAAACCTTTTTAACACATGGATCTAACCCATAACCCGTTTTTGATTACAAGCGGATCTCACAGACACCCGCTATCCTCTAAACCCTAATTCCAGTGCTCTTTCTCTCCCATCTGCCTCTAGCGTCTCCATCTTTGGCTCATCGTCACAACGGTATCCTGTAAATTCTAATTCTTGATCTCTTCCTCCTCCATTGGCTTCTAGCCCTCTCCATCTGCGGCTCTTCCTTAAAGCCCCTATCCTATAAACCCTAATTCCTCCTCTCTTCCTCTACCATCAGCCTCTTGCATCGCCATTTTTGGTTCACTTATTTCTAGGGTTTTTGTGTTTTTGAATGACCAGGAGATGATGATGATGTGCTTCTGTAAGGGTGATGTTAGCAGCTTTCTAGCATTGGAGACAACTAACACGTGTAGCCTACCGATCGATATCTGCCACGACATGATTGAAACTAGGCGTTTGCAGTCGAAGGAGTTTCTATCTACTCATATCCAACTTGACCGTCGCTGATTTGGTATGTACAATTATGAAGTGTTGAAATTTTATGCTATTCTAGGATGTTATTAATGTATAAATTGGAGATTTTAAAGTTCTAGAAATTTTAATGAAAAATTGAAGGTTCAATTCGTGGTGATTTGAGTTTGACAGGACATTTGCAATTGGATAGATTCAATTTGTTCTTTTATATGATGAATAGAGGGTCATCATTTCTCTTAGAAGAAGAAATTATTTTACAATTTCCTAATAAAATGTTTCAATTTGTTTTTCTTTGTTGTTTGTGGGTTTTTTTTCTACCGGAAGCATCAAAGAATGAGGAATAAATCAGAGGATACCTCATTTCAACATTAGTTCCAAGATTATTTGTCATGTTATTCATACCCTGTTAATGGTATGCTTTTGTGTTCTTATATTCCTTGTATCTTCTTCATGAACGAAGTTTTAAATAGGATTATTACTGATAAGAGTGTTGGATTCATATGTTGGAAACAATTCCTATTATCTGAATTCATAAATTCTTTTGGCTTTGTAGGCTGAACAAAACACATATGAAGTTTATGCTCAAATTACCCTACGACCTTAGACATATGTAATAATTTATTGAAATATTTTGGAAAAAAAACTACGTTTTTCTCACCAGGATGTAAAAATACGCAGCAAAGTGATCAGATGAATCCTGATGAATACATACCTAAACCTACTAGGCCAACTGTGCATTCTTTCTGCAAAGTCTTGACAGCTTCATATACAAGCACTCACTCAAGGTGGGTTTTTGATGCACAGAAAGAAAGCATGCAAATAAGTGCTTACCTCCTTTGGTAAATTTGCTATCTACTCTTTTTTTTAATATTATGAATGCCATTTATATGTTGTAAAAATTTTATCCTAATTCTATGATGTGATTAATGTATAACTTGGAGATTTTGAGGTTATAGTAATTTTATTGAAATTTTGAAAATATAATGTAGATTAAATTATGTGAATTTTTCTTGATTTTATAAATTGTTTACCTAGATAATTATTGTATGCATTGTAGATAAAGTTATGTAGCTATTAATCTGGTAGATGTTTTGAACTTCAATATGCAGGGATATGAGAAAGGATTTTGTTTTCAAAAACTTCAGTATGGAGTATTTGGCCTTTGGCAACACACAAAGCATTTCAACAAGGTTAAAGATAAATGTTATGATGCCTTTTCCATAATTGCATCTAAGCAAGCAAGAGTTCACAGGAAGTGTTTAGAGATTTGTAAATTGTAATTATTTCTTACATTGTGTTATATAATAAATTAATTTAGGTTATTTGCATAATAAATACATTATAAAACTAAATAACAAATGTATTATCAAACCCGTGTAATACACGGGTCTATAACCTAGTTCTATAATAAAATAATAACAATATATTATATAATGTCTTTTAGCATATCTACATCACATTTTGTAATGTGATATTTTTTAAGCTATTTCCATTTTCATCAATAATTTAAAAAATTCAAAAGTTACATATCTCATTTGTATTGTTTAAATAAGTGTTTAACTATTTATAAAATATATTTTATTTTGTTTTTTCAAATATTAATACACTATTAAATAAGATAGTAATATGAATTTTTTTAATTGTGTTGTCAATACTTTATACAATAAAGATGAGTTTGACTTTTTTTTTCCTTTCTTTTTTATCGTCGACGAGTGATGGTTAGGTTTACAAGGCAAATGTTTATTTTTTATAGGAAAATCACGAAAATACCCAGTTTGACAAAAATTTTATACAAGATGGCCATTTGACTTTTCAATCACAGAAATTTTCATCTCTTTACGGGCGCTGCGCCTATGTACTTACGGGGCGCGTCGCCTATGTACTTACGGCGGTCGCCTGATGAGCTTACGGCGGTCGCCTGATTGAGCACCAATCAGATTTCGCCATGTAGCTTACACGGGCGCCCACGACCCTTAAATCTGATGAACGCCTCTCATAAAATTAAGTTGACACGGGCGTCGGGCCCACCCTGACACCCTTGTCACTGGCGTCCGCCCCTAAAACAAATAATCGGTCATCTCACAGGCGTCCGTCTGTTTGATACAGGCGGACGCCTGTTTGATACAGGTGGGCGTCTATTTCAAACAGGCGGGCGCCTGTAAGTTTTTTTTTTTATTTTTTAAGTTTTTTTAAAAAAAAACCTTACAGGCGGACGCATGTTTGATACAGGCGGGCGCCTGTAAGTTTTTTTTTTTAAACGACTTTTAAAAAGATGAGTCCGACCATAAAGGGTGTCAGGATGGGCCCGACGCCCGTGACAACTTAATTTTATGATGAGCGTTCGTCAGATTTAATGGGTGTGGGCGCCCGTATACGCCACTTGCCTAAATTTTATTGGCTCTCAATGACTCAATCAGGCGGCAGCCCGCAAATTAATGGGCGCCGGCGCCCATAAAACCATGGTCATTTATGTAATAGAAAAGTTAAATGGTTATATTGTGCAATTTTTTGGTCAAAATGGCTATTTTGTAATTTTCCCTTATTTTTATTTGTGCTTTCTTTAATCATTGAAAAATATATGAGTTATTCCATATGATAGAGATTTACCTTTTTTTTTGAACGGCCAACTAATTAACTGCCGGGTACTTCGTACGCGGCCCCCAATGACTAAAGGATGCCAAGCTGGCCACTAGTCCAGACGGACGGAGCTAGGCCTGTAAATGAACCGAACGAACACGACACATGCATGTTCGTGTTCGTTCATTTAACCTTAACCGAACACGAACACATTAACGAACACGAATTTTGTGTTCGAGTTCGTTTGTGTTTTGTTCATTAATAAATTAAACGAACTGTTCATGAACATTAATGAACACAAACGAACTAAAATAAACGAACAAACATAAATGGACATTTTTAACACCATTGAACAATCATAACGAACGAGAACACTGTTGAACAAACATAAACGAACACAATTGAAACATTATAAACGAGCACAAACGACAAGTCTTTTAAATGTAAATACAAATCATTCGTAAATTAGTCAGTTAACCGAGCAAAAACTAACATTACATAGTTAACGAACATAAACGAATACTAACATAAACGAACACTAACGAACACAAATAAACGAACGTTAATAAACGAACATAACCGAACTGTTCATGAACATAAATAAACGAACACAAAGGTGTGTTCATGTTCGTTCATTTAATTAAACGAACACAAATTTTATGTTCGTTGTAACACCCCGACCGATGGCGGAAACGTCGGGATGCCACGAGGGATGTGTAGATTGTTCAAAAGCTCGTGAGCATCTCAATTAAATCATCACATATCATTCAATCAACCAAATTAATTACACAAAAATCATGTCTATCATGAATTAGTTACATCAATAACAAAAGAGAATTAGCTATCTAACTAAATTCAAGTCACCAGAATTTCAGTTAATTAGCTAAGTCCAAGATACTATATGATGATGTCCAAAAGTGTGAGTTCATCTTCCTCAACCTACTTAGCTTCATTACCTGAAACATGTAAGAAAATCAAGTGTCAACTACGAAGTAGTTGGTGGAGTAATCATAAGTTTTTTACTTAAAAGTATTTTATAAATGAGTATAAAAGTTTATGTTTAAAAGGTTTTATAAAAAGTTTGATTAAAATGAGTATAAAAGCTTATGGTCTTTCTGAGAAAATCCACACAAAGAGTACCTGCGTGAAATCCAACACAATCATCCCAGCAAACAAAATCCAACACATAACCAACACATTATCACATAATCAATCTAATCATATTTAATCCTAGATTACATAGACAATAATAGATAATCAACCAC
>SZYD01002639.1:0-34199 GCA_009363875.1 Mikania micrantha
AGTTCTGGATGATTCTATGCGTTCTGATCTTAAAATTATATTTTTTTGCCGACATAGTCGCCAGGCGTATCGCCTGGGTTGGTGCACCCACGCCAGGCGTACCGCCTGACCCGATTTTCATCCCATTTTTTGATTTAACTTCGTTTCGCGATTCCGGGGGCATACGAACTCCGTTTTGCGTGCGGTTTTCGCCCACGTTCATCATTTTTCACGTTCTAAACAATCCCCATTAACAAAGTTGTTATCCTCGTGGATTTCAAACACGATCAATGTGGCTTACGTCATTAATGCCGAATTCTTCGTACGCAACTGCCAAGGAAAAGATACCAGTTTCAGAGCTAGAGAATGGGAGATGAAAAAAGGTGGAAGCTACCAAGCCAAAGAAACGCAAGAAGCAGCCAGGAATGGACGTTACACCGGGAAAGGTAAGGTCCTTACAGAGAAAAGCCACCAGTTTTTCACTTCTTACAGAGCCAACCCAACAAACAGAAAAAATTTACCCCACTGACAAAGACACCCAGTGAGATCCTAGCAACAGAAAAAGCAAAAAATTCTTTTTTGAAACCGCAACCACTTCGAAACTCCTCGCGTCCAACCCCGACGAATTCTGTGACTTTCACAGATGTTATGGCCACAAAACCGATGATTGCATCCACCTCAAGAGGGAAATTCAAGCAGCCGTAAAGTCGGGAAGTTATCACATTTGGTAAAGAGATAAGGGCACCCAGCCTCCAAGGGCAAAGAGATACATCGGGAAGACGGAGGAGAGAAGAAACGATCTTATGTAGATATGATCCGAAGAAGGACTGATAGCGACTATGAAATGAGAAAGCGTCACAAGCTCATGGAAGATGAAGGATATCCTTGGATGGAAACATCTATCACTTTCCCACCGTTAAAACCATGGGAAACCCAAGAAGCACCATTAAATATCGCTGCTAACATTGCTGGTCACAGGGTCGCAAGAATCCATGTTGATGGAGGCAGTGGGTCAGTAGTCATCGCAGATGTCAGAGAAAGATAGGAGGCAGACACAACAGCAATGGTCGGCTTTTTAGGAGAGGTCACCCACTCCCTAGGTAAAATAACTCTACCCTTTACAGTTGGGGAAGGGGTTAAATGGAGGACCGTATATCTCACATTTTATATTGTGAGAGCACCGTCAAAATATAACGCCATTTTGGGACGATCGGGAATAAAAGCTCTCAGGGCCTTGGTGTCAACGGTCCACGGGGCCATAAAATTCCCCACACCTACGGGGGTGGCGACGGTCAGTTCTTCCGCTGAAATTATAGCTACGGTGGACAAGAATGAAGAAAGAAACAATGATGCGGAGGAAGAATGGGTGGTAGATGATCGATTCCCGGAAGCAACGGTCAAAGTGGGTAAGCAACTAAGTGACAAAGCCAAAACAACTCTGAAAGAGTTACTTCTGAAAAATCACGACATGTTTGCATGGACCCCTTCCCACATGGAGGGTATCCCACGGGACCAAGCAGAACACAAGATCAATGTACACCCAGGGGCGAAGCCAGTAAAGCAAAAAAGAAGAAGTATGGGGGCAGACAGAAGTAAAGCTGCTACCGAAGAAGTCAGAAAGCTACCCGATGCCGGGATAGTACGGGCAGTCCAATATCCCTCATGGATCTCAAATCCCGTTATGGTACAAAAAAGCGGGGGAAAATGGAGAATGTGCATCGACTTTAAAGATGTCAATAAAGCCACACCAAAAGACTGCTACAGCTCCCAGAAATGGAAGCAAAAATTGATTCGTTACAAACATACCCCCTCCGTTGTTTCCTTGATGCATACAAGGGGTATCACCAAATTTGGATGGCCAAGGAAGACGAAGAAAAAACAGCTTTTTACACGGCCGAAGGAACCTTTTGTTGCACAAAGATGCCCTTCGGGCTCAAAAATGCCGGAGCTATGTACCAACGCATGATGGACAGCCTATTCCACAACCAAATAGGTCGAAATGTGGAAGTGTACGTAGATGACCTGGTCATCAAAAGCAGAGAAGAAGATGCAATGATAAGTGACATTAAAGAAACTTTCAATACACTCAGGCAGTCGCAAATGAAACTGAACCCCAGCAAGTGTTCGTTTGGAATCGAGGAAGGCAAGTTCTTGGGAGTCATGATTGCCAAAGAAGGAATCAAAGCAAACCCAGAAAAAGTGCAAGCGGTCATCTCAATGGCATCCCCAAAGACGAAAAAAGAAGTGCAAACACTGAATGGCAGGTTAATAGCCTTGGTCGTTTCTTGTCCAAAACAGCCGAAAGGTCCCTACCTTTCGTAAAAACACTAAAGAAATGTCTGAAAAAGAACAAGTTCACCTGGACGGACAAAGCAGAAACATCCTTCCAGGTGGTTAAAGAACACCTCTCCTCCTTACCATCGTTAGCAACGCCATTCCCGGCTGAAACGCTCACGATGTATTTATCCGCACAGAAAAAGAAATCAACGCAATCCTCTTAGTGGAAAGGAAAGGAAATCAAACACCAATTTACTTCGTCAGTAGAACATTGAAAGGTGGAGAAGAAAGGTATTCTGACATGGAAAAAGCGGCACTCGCATTGGTGCATGCTTCAAGAAGACTGCGGAGATATTTCCAAGCCCATCCCATGCGCGCACCGCTTACAAAGGTCAGGTACTTGCTGATTTCTTGATAGAAGCACCCGAGAACAAAGATCAAGAACATAATCCCCACCTTAACAAACACGACAGAGACAATGCCTTGAAATGGCAGCTGTACACTGATGGCGTATCCAACGCAGATGGAAATGGCGCAGGTTTCATTTTGACAACACCAGAAGTCATTGAGTTTGCTTATGCTATAAGACTTGAATTCACAACCACTAACAATGAGGCTGAGTATGAAGCCTTGCTAGCCGGGTTAAGAGTTGCACAAGCCATGAAAGTCTCGCACATCGATGTGCATGTTGATTCTCTTTTAGTAGCCAACCAAATGAACGGCTCCTACGAGGCAAAGGAATAAACAATGAAGCGATACTTAGCAAAAGCAAGGTCCTTACAAGAACGGTTCACTGAATGCCAAGTAATCCATATCAACAAGAGCCAGAATCATAAGGCAGACGCATTAAGCAAACTCACATCAGCTGCTTTCAGCAAATTGGGAAGCGAAATCCAGATCGATGTCCTCGCCAAACCATCCATCGACGCAGAACTTGAAATACAAGAAGTCACCCAAGTAGTTTCATGGGGATAGCCAATTAAAGAATTCATCAAAAACGGCAAAGTACCAGAAAACAAAGACGAAGCACGGAGGTTACGTCTGAGAACCCTACAGTATGAACTGATCAACGGGGAACTTTACCGAAAGTCCTATCTAGGACCTTCTCTTAAATGCGTCGATGAAGAAGAGGCCAAGTATGTCATGCGGGAAATCCATGAAGGAATATGCGGACTCCACGCGGGGCCAAAAACCACAGTCGCCAGTGCAATGAAAGCAGGGTTCTACTGGACGGGAATGTATAACACTGCAGTGGCACTATCCCGCGCATGCGACAACTATCAGGTCCACGCACCTGTTCCGAAAAAACCAAAACAGCCACTCATACCTGTAAGCTCCTCATGGCCTTTTCAAAAATGGGCAATTGATATTGTGGGGCCTTTCCCGGAAGCAGTAGGAAGGGTCAAATTCCTCGTAGTGGCAATTGACTATTTCACGAAGTGGGTGGAAGCAAAACCGTTAGCCACACTCACCAGCCAGGCGATAAAGAGGTTCGTCTGGGAAAACATCGTTTGCAGATTCGGTATACTCCACACAATTGTCAGCGACAATTGGAAGCAATTCGACAGTACCATCTTCAAAAAGTGGTGCAGGGATTTGTGCATCACACAAATCTTCATTTCCGTGGCACACCCGCAAGTAAATGGTCAGGTTGAGCACGCAAATCGAAGCATCGTAGATGGAATCAAGGCAAGGTTGGGTAGAACATGTAAGGCATGGCTAGAAGAGTTACCACATGTACTCTGGGCTCACCATACGACGACAAAAACAAGCACATGGAAACACCCTTCAGTTTAACGTACGGAACAGAAGCCATGATTCCCGCAGAAATCGGATCTCCAATGTCAAGAACACAACTAACTGAAAATGAAAACAGTGAAGATCTTCGGATCAACCTAAATCTCCTAGAGGAAAGACGGTACCATGCAGCAATCAGGGAGACAAATTACAAGAAGGCGATGCAAAGGCACTATGACAAAACAGTCAGGGCCAAAGAATTGAAACCAGGAGATTTGGTGTTACGATCCAGTGTTGCAAGCGGCAAAGAACATCAAGACAAGTTAACACCAAAGTGGGAAGGTCCATACAAGATCACGTGGAGCAATGGGAAAGGATCCCACAAGTTAGTTGATATAGAAGGCAAAGAAGCACCCCGCACTTGGAACTCAATGCAATTGCGGAAGTACCATCTGTTGTATCATGCAAGATGGAAATACCATAAAGGCAGTCACTCATTTTGTTTACGATGTGACATAGCCACTTAAAATTGTATTCAAAAAAGCCCTTTCCCCTTTTTGTAACTATATTAAGAAAGGAATGCAGTGGAAATTCCATCATCAAAACAATCCCTACAAAATTGCTAGTATGAATGAATACTTAACTCATACTCCTAAAGCAAAATATAATAAACACCGAACAGGGAAACAAGAGACTGTTGTCTCCAAAAAAAATGCATAAAAATGCATTCACAACAAAAGTAAAGGGTAGAAAATCCCCTCCATTCGCGCGAAAATTACAAACAAGGCATGCATAAAACTCATAAAGAGGAACATCGGGTAACCTGCTTTATAAAAGGGTCCCCAACCACGTACGTACACATACAAATGCTTAAAAGCTTAAATAAATTCAGTCACAAAAGGCATCACAATGCCAAGACAACATGTTCATTTCACATACTACCAAAAACTGTCAAAGTCAGCCAAACTTGGCACAAATACTATGGTAGGGGAATGGTAGGATCCACAATGGCCATTAAAACCTCCAAATCACTAACCGGAATGTCAGGAGATTTCTCCAAATGGGACAACAAAGAATGATCCGCTGCACCTAGAGTAAGAGTTGCCTTGGCCATTCAAGCCTCCGCTGTTGGATCATAGCAAGGGCTTTCCTCCAAAAACAGCCCCTGGTTTGAATACTTATATCCTGCACGGAGACCATTTTGATACCCAACAGCAAGGCAAGAAGAGTTCACATCACCTAGCAGCTGAACATATTCTTGGCTGTCCCGAATACGGTTGAAAATACGGCGGAAATCCTGTGTGACAAGCCAGGCACGATCAGCTGCAAGCTGGTTGTTCAACCCAGTCACCTCCACCACTTCCCGCTGCAACCTCTAATTTTCTTCAGACAACCGGGCAACCTCCACGCGAGCAGTAAGCGTATCCTCCTGCGCCTGCTCCATGCTAGCCTGCTTACCTTCGAGTAACCTTTTCAAATCTCTCACCAACTCCTACAAAAAAGAATACAAAAGTGCAATACATAAGCACCGATATGGTTAGAAAAATACATTAACAACAAACTGAAAAAAAAAGTGATTACCTCCAACATAGATGTATCAGTTTTATAGCTCCTAATATCACCCCGTTGCTCCCGTAACTCACCAACACATCGGTCCACCTCGAACCTAAGTTCAGCCACACGCCGCTCAAATGTTGCGGCCTTCTCGTTCGCCACACGAAGAGAATCCTTCAGACCTTTGGACTCCGCACGAAGAGCGTCAACATCGAAAAATTCCCTGAGCAATTGTTTCTTCTCCTCTAAATCTTTGACAAGCTCATCCTCAACATTAGCTATCCGTTGCTGAAATTTCATCGCAACATCTCATCGATGTTGCAAACGCTTCACAATCTCCAAACCAAGGTTTTGATGAGACTCCAAAGATAAAGAAAATTGATGAGCCAAAGCAAGAGAATCCAAATCCTAGTAACAAGTTTCAGGAACGGACAGCGAAAGAACCACATTGTTGGTACTAGGTAGAACTGGAGGCATGGCAAGACCCGAACTCATAGGGACCAAAGCCACAGACACAGCCTCCGTAACAATAGCCGAAACAGGCATATCCAGACATGCGGAAGTCACGGGAATACTCAAACCTCCAGGAGAAATTACCATGTCCAGTTCATAAAAATCTCGGATAGGGGAATCCGGCATAAAAGCCACATCAGATTCCACTACTTGCTTACCCTTCTTTCTACGAAGAGAACAAGCTTCCTCAGACTCATCATCTTCATTATCAACATTCACAGTAGTTGATGGAGAAACCTCCTTCTGTTTAGCAACAACAAGGGTGGCAACAGCAGATACCTCCGGTAAGGATACAGCAGCGTGCTGTCCACTGCTGCGCAACCGAAATTTTAGTGGGGGATTCGAAGGTAATACCTGAGATTCTGATGAAGACCGAGCGACACGCCCTCTTTTTTCCAAAAGGGCGGCCAAAGGCATTTCATCATCATCAGGACTGGAAATCTCTTCGGCAAATCCAGAAGGCGAAACTGGAGTTAACTCCCTCGTCGGTGGTGGCGGGGGAGGAATCGAGAACTCAACTGCAACAAACTCCATGCCACGGCTTGCTTTCTTCAAAATCTTGAGCATATTCATTTATGCATAAAAATCAACAGGAAATCAGTGGACAACAAAAAAAAAAGAAGTTGTACACCAATAACAAAGACCTTAGCCCTTCTCCATCACCGCCGGTCGGTATTTGGGCTCATCCCACAGAGGACTTACTCCAGCCATTACAACTACCGGTTCCAGAAAACCGATGGCAGGAGTAGGATTTTCAACTAGCAACCAAAACAAAGGAATATCACAATCACGAAGAGGCGGTGCCTCGTCCACTATCGGAGTTCGCAGGTTACGAAGAGGCAAGCGTGAGGGCAAAAAATTGTTACGCACAAAGAAAAAATGAAGTTTCCAGTCCCGCAGACTTTGCAAAACCCTACTCACACAACTCGGAAAATTCTGGGGCCGACGCTTCTCAAAGGTAAACCAATCACCGTCGACCCGGAACCGATAAGACTGACGAAATAAGGGAATGTTCGGCTCACCCCCCATCGCCTTGCATGCAATAATAAGGTGCATCACACGAAGCAGCCCCAATGGATGCACTTGAGAAAAATGAAGTTCGAAGAATCAAAAACAAAAACGGCGAAAGAGGATACCGTACATTACAGGATCTAAAAACCTAAGTAAAGATGGTAACCCTATCACTACAGGCAGAAACATCATCGTCGGACGCGGCAACCGGGGATGAACAGACGCCTGGATTTGATACAACCGGCAAAAACTCTGCAACTCCTCTCGCGATAGTGACGATGATAATGAACCCAACCCGCGTCTATCCATAGATAACGAAAACAACACGAAAAAGCCAGGAAAACTTACTCAACAATGGCAGAGGAACAGAGGGATGAGGAACCGAGCGGGAAGAAGAAGAAGAGAAGAAAGAGAAACCAATGATGGCAATCTTCAAATCAATAGATTAGCATATGTGGATACACCCTAACCGCAGAAATTATACCAGAAATACCAACTTTACCCTCATAGGGGGACCCACTTCTGTTTAATCGGCATGAACCGCCAATAAGAAAAAGAAAAAAGAAAAAGAAAAAGAGAAAGAGAAACAAAAGGAAAAGCAAAAAAGGTGAATGCATATGGACCTTTCAAGTTCAGAAGGTGTCACACCCCCAAATTCCCACTCGTGGTGTCAGTCCACGTGGGTGTGACGTGGCCAGGATCACAGCTCATGGTCATATAGAACGAATCTATATGAGTTACACAATCACACATGTATGAAAAATAACATAGTTTCATTCAATATGCAGCGGAAAGTGTTTTAACATCATAAGATAAATAAGTTGCAGCGGAAAGTAAATTGTTTGAAATAGACACTACATAGTTAAACTCATTTTCAAGTACATCAAATGCACGCAATCCTAGGACATGAGTCTATATGAGTGCCAGACTCCTTAGCGTATCCTTGTGCGTGTCCTTGCGTGTGCTCCATTCAATTACCTGAGAATACATGCGAAAAGTGTCAACTAAAAAGTTGGTGAGTTCACAGGTTTAGACAGACACAAATAGTAAACAGATATATACTGGGTATGTTAAGTTTAGTTGTTGGATACTACGATCCGTGGAGTGTGTCATGTCATCTTACCGAAACTCGACTGTTTCCGTTTGCCTCCGCGGGTCATCGCAGAACCCGACATCAGCATCGATATTACACTCGTTTTGACATCCAGTCAACGTTGTTGCCGAGTGGGGCTAGTCAAACCCAGTAGTACTATGTAATAACGACTCGTTTGTCATACAATTGACGGTAAGGATAAGTGAGGACTTTATGCGATAAAAGTTACACTCGAAAATAGTTTTCACAACATACCAGTCATATACCTAAAGCAGTTGCATAGTAATCTCACCCCAATAGTTTAGCAAAACAGTTAAAGAGTAAAAGTGGGGCCGTAAACTCACCTGAGTTTGTGAAATGCGTTTGCTCAAATGAGTTCGTGTAGCTCGCCGGCTAGTAGTCACCTATATCATATAGGTACTATGAGTTTGTGTTCACATATGTGGGTCTCACCGGACCGTGTTAGTGTTCAACAACACTAAGTGGTTATGTGGGTCGAGTTGACCGTGTTTGACCGTGTCGATCGTGCTTGACCTAACGACCCGTTGGTGACGGTTTTGGATCAAGTGCTCGTGTAATGTGCGATTTAGTGTCGTGTGAAGTGTACGGATACCAAAAATCATTCCTATGAGGAAACTTACTATTTATAGTAAGTTTCTATTTTAGGAAAGTTTCCAATTTAGGCAAGTCAAGCGATAAATCATATTCCGATTATTCTAGCATACGTATTTATCCTAAATGAGCATGTTATCACATAGCACATCGTTACACATAGCCGGTTTAGCATAGTTTGCGCGTAAAAGTTTCTAAATATGGAAAGTTGCTAAAATAAGCATATTTCATCAAGTCTAACAACCAACATCATCTAATATCATCATCTTAGTCCTAAATAATACTTTAATCATGATCGTTACGATTAACATGTGACAAATCATCGACTTGGCAAAATAAAGTTACTATATTTAGTAACTTATGAAAATACCCAACATCAAGTCTCCCAATAACATAATCCTTTCAATATCATCATATAATCAACAAATAAACATGTTAGACTCATAACATTATCATAAATACTATCAAGTTGTAAACTTGTGACAAAAAGTTACTATTCATAGTAACACTCATTAAAATCCTACTTTTGATCATTCTAAACATTTCTATGCACCAAATGCTCACCATTTAACTTCTAAACATCATTTTCAAGCATAGCATATGGACCTAAACATACAAATGTGGTCATTTTATCAAGAACACATATTTTGTAATATTAAAGTTACTAAAATTAGCAACAATCCCCAAATGACCAAATCTTGACATGGTTAACCATTCTATCACTTTAATCAACATTTCAATACTAACAATCATGCTATTAAGCTTAGATCATACATGCATGTACTCACAAGTGCCCATTTACTAATAAAATCAACAAATACTCATCTAATCTTATCAAACTCATCATAGATCATAGTTAGATCATCAAATCAGTAGATAACATAATCAAAAACAGATCTACAACATCAAAAATTCGTGGTTCAAGTGGTGATGGTGATGCATGTGGCCAAAATGGCTTGCATGTGTGATTTATAATGATTTTGTGACTAGATTGAATGTGGAAACTACCTCACAAGCTTCAAAACCACAAAATGAGACTTGAGTAGCTCCTGGAACGACTCTAGGGGGCTGAGATTGACTAAATGTAGAGAAGAAGGATGGTTGGATGTTCTTGGAGTCTTCACTACACCTCAATCTTCAACAATGGCCTTCAACAAGCTTGAAGATGGCTTCTACAGGTGAAAAATGGTTGCAACAGAGTGATAATGGCTGAGTAGAGGATTTTCAGTCGAGAGATGGAGTGTAAGATCGACAGAAATGATTAACATTGGTTAAATAAATATTTCTGCGCAAATAGGCTCGTCGCGTACCGCGACACCTGGCAAAAGGCACCGTCGCGTAGTGCGACGAATAAAATAATCATTCTGTTCCCGAAACACGCCGCGTACCGCGATGGTGGAAGATGATCGATCGTCGCGTACCGCGATGGTTTCGGAGAATTCAAATTCTCCCGCTCGAGCTTCGCGTACCGCGAAGGCCCAATTGGGTGCCCATCGCGTACCGCGATGGGTCTCGGTTGAGCCCAATAGGCCCAATTTAATTGTTTTGAACCGAATTTCTCGTATTTCTCGAATACGATCATCGTTTCTCGACACTTAAGCGTTGTTCTACTAAATTAGGTTCTCCGGAACCTAATTGTGCAGTGTATGTGTACTGTGGTTCGATCCGTTAACCAACGTTCGTCATTCAAGACACGTGCAAGTTCTGTGCTATAATTTCTCGAATTATTGGTGTGTTTGGTCCGTTGTGCCACGTGTCACACTAAATACAATTATTCTAGTGCCTCGTATGAAATAATAATACACATTATTATTAAAATAAAATAAATGCTGACCTGGAATTTGCGAGGTGTCACAGAAGGTGACCCCTGAAGAGTGGCACCAACTGAACTGGGGGGACTTGATGACGGCACATAGGATGGCCATCATTAACACAAAGTATGTCTTCATTTAATGCACATAATCATGAAACTAGAGAAGCATTAAATGAAGACCATATGCTAATTAATGCAAGGGTATGGAGCCTAATTAATGAAGGAAAGGACAGCAGCCCAGAGGTCAGACTGACTGATAGATTGATGGAAGGTCCTTACCCAATGGGCAATGGACCGGAAGACAAGCAGGACAACCCAGGGGGAAAGTCCAGGGAATGAAGCTATAAATGAAGAGGATAAGCGAATTGGAACGGAGGCATTCAATACTCTTCAACCACTTATCACACCAGCATTAAAGAAGGCGCTCGTTTCCAGGAAGAGAGGAAGGTCCTTACGCTGAGACGGGGGATCAGAGCTAATCTCACAACCCTTCATTTGTTCACAATACTTTGTAAAATTGCTTTCTCTTTAAACCCTTTGTAATTCCATATGTTCCGCAAGAGGGTCAATGTTTGTAACACTCCTGATTATTGAATGAGATTGTCATTTGTACATTGCTTGTGTCATTCATAACTGAATACGCTATAATTTGGTTCATGTAACGACCGGTTTTCAATTATCGATCACGTTTGAAATAATCATCAATAAAACGATTGTGATTATTAAAAATTGAAAGTATGTGAGAAATTATGAACGTGGAAGAAAACCGTTAGCGAAACGGAGTTACGGATTGTCCGGAATCGCGAAACAAAGAAAATTATAAAGAAATTATGTTTTGGAATGTTTCACGGTACGCGAAGACTTTTTGAGTCCCTCTTCGCGATACACGAAGGACCAAAAGATCTGAGAGTTCCGGATTTCTGCGCGGTACGCGAAGAGTTCTTTAGTCCTCCTTCGCGGTACGCGACGGATGAGGCGGTTCAGCAGATTCTTGATTTTATCAGATTTTCATGAAGAAAATTTATTTTTCTTAATCCCGAACTGTTTTGCCACAAACACACACATATACGAAATTTTGTGGATCAACATCAGTTTTCAAGTTACCGGATCATCCAGATCGAATCAGGAAGCGTTTCTGCAAGTCTGGATCGTCAGATTTCAATCAGAAATCCGCTCGAAGGGTAACAATTCGTTTTATCCCATTGATTTTAATAATATGTGGATTAAATTGAGTTGTTATTATTATATGATGATTAGAGATGATTAGAAACGAAGAACTAGATGTTTTAACGGTGAAATTTTGAGTTTGATCCGTTATGATCTCCGGTTGTTGTGAAACTCATATTATTGAGTGTGATAACTAGAGGAATGATTAAATTGTGGTTACAGTGGTTTTAGATCATTCTCTGGAATGATAGATCCAATTCAAGTGTTGATAAAATGTTTGAAATTGAAAGTTAATGATTTTAGCATGATATGCTAATTTTAAAGAATAGCTTGACTTCTAATAAATGAGATTCAAATGAGTTTGAATCAACATGTATGGGTATTGGGTGTATTGAAACTAGTTGTATACGTGTGAATCAACATGGTGTTGGTAAAGGAAGTCAAGCAACGAATTTCAAAATATGCAGTTTTGATTGAATATGAAAAGTAAAACAGGTCAAATGAATTAGATTATATACATAACACAAGTTGTGTGTTCATGTTGTTAAATCCTGTTATATGTGAATATATAATAAGAAGAGGAGGTGAATCTAGTTCTAGAAGGCCTGGGAAAGAGTTTGAGATTGTTGATAACTCTCCAAAGCGAGGTAAGTTACCTAATTGGTTGAACTTGTAGTTAAAGGACTGGGTGAGTCCACAATACAAGTAATTGTGCATTTAGCATATATACATGATTTGTTGAGTTGATTGGAATGATATAAATGAATGTGGTTATGGGTGTCACATGATTCACAAGGTATGTGAACATGTGGTGATCTACTAATGTGTAGATGTTAAATTGGAATTGTGCATACTGATTCACAAGGTGTGTGAATATAAGACATGTAATTCCAATATAATAGATTCACAAGGTGTGTGAACAATTGGTGGATTGGAATTGTGCATGCTGATTCACAAGGTGTGTGAACATAAGACATGTAATTCCAATGAAATAGATTCACAAGGTGTGTGAACAAATGGTGGATTGAAAATGTGCAGGTTTTGATTCACAGGGTGTGTGAACATAAGACTTGAAATTCCAATATAATTGATTCACAAGGTGTGTGAACAATAGATGACTTATAAGGAGATAGACATTTGAAATTCAAATGTCAAACTGTGAATTGTGATTTGTGTGAAATATGTTGCACAATCGGAGTTTTGTGGGGTTATACATGTGTTATATTAAATTATAATGATTGTGCATGAATGGGAGGTATAATGAGGTTTTGGTTGAAAACGAACCGTTAGTAAATCGTTTTGTATGTGATTGACTGTTGTTGTCAAATTTTATTTGGAACCTCATTAGTGTATCCATATGATATTATGGAATACACTGGGTGAAATAGTGGGGTAACCTTACTTAGTTTTAACGAACTAATGGTGATTTTAAATGTGGTGTTTACATGTACTAAGGAGTCGGGTGAGCGGTGATGGTGATCGGAAATCGAACGTGAAGGCTCACATGATGGTTTTTAGTTTTAATAACCAAACAGTTGTGTAACTTTTGTGTAATAAATGTTTTTGTGAAGTATGTAAACATATGTAAACTGTTTTTAACAGGTGTGAGTAAATAGTATGTTTACAGGTGTGTAAAACATGAAAGTTTTTACTGGGATCAAACGTAAATTATTAAATATTGGTGTTAATGTCCGGAGGGGACATGAAAGTGACAGTGGGTGTCACAGGTTGGTATCAGAGCCAGGTTTGAGCGATTTGAGTGCGTCATGAACACTTAAACTCAAACCATTGAGCTCTGGGTAGATGAGAGGAGCCGTTCGATCCGAAATCCGATCACAAAGCCGAACTCACCAGGTATGATGTATCTGTAAACTGTTGTTTGATGTTATATGATATGGGAATTGTTGTAATACAAACCAATATTCCTAACTTGGGTGAAACAGTGAACGCAAGGACACGGGTATATGGTGCATATCTTGCAAAACCTGGCCAGTTTAGTAACATATACACGATATGAACGTATCCTTGGGAACATTATTTCATATTAGTCTATGGAAGATTTGGTAAGGTGTTAAAGGTGAATGTATGTGATCAGTTAGAATTACAATTGTGTCATCATTAGTTGAATAATTGAGTAATTCACAAGAGTGTGAATATTCAATAAAGACACATATACATGTAATGTATAAGTCCGTTAAGGACGAGTATGTGGTTTGGAGTATGTGGTTTGCATATATGTTGAGTATAGATATGTAAACTAATGATATGTTTAAATTATTTCAGTCATAAAATGGCTGATGAACATAACCCCGAGGGGTTTGGGCATGAGGAAGAACATCTCACCGAACTGCAAGTGACGGTGAGGGAGGAGGTAGCTAAGGCATTTGAAGCTACCTTACCAACTCGTATAGAAGGATTACAAGCTTCGTTGAAAGATTTTATACATGAAGAGTTTGCAACTCTTAAAGATGAAATGGGTGGTGAAAAACCTTCTAAAAAGGTTACTTATAAAGAGTTTGTGGCTTGTAAGCCAACTGAATTCAAAGGTGAGGTGGATCCACTGTTGAGCCAAAGGTGGATAGCTGATATGGAAAGCACGTTTGAAACGTGTTATTGTGATCCGTATGACGAGGTAATGTTTGCTGGAAACCAATTGAAAGAATGAGCAAAAGATTGGTGGGAACTTCTTCGAAAGGAGAAGGGTCGAGATGGTATAAAGGAATTGACTTGGAGTGCATTTAAGGAATTGTTCCTTAAACGATTCTGTCCTCATGCTGCTATTGATAGAATTACTCAGGAATTTTTACATATGAGGCACAAGGAGGAGGATATAGACACTATTACTGCAGTGTTCTTTGATAAAGCTAAATTCTGTCCTGATCTATTTAGGACGGAAAGAATATGGATTAACAGGAACCATAGTATGTTGAATGCTAAATACCATGAGTTCCTTATACCATCAAAGTTTGAAACTTTGTCGGAATTGATTGATTGCGCTCGTGAGTGTGAATTGGAGTTAAAAAGGCAAGAGGATCGTGGAGAAAAACGAAAGATGGAACGGGATGTGTGATCCTCTAAAAAGGGGAAATTTGTTAGTCCACTTAAAAAGTTTAGTTCTCTGGGAGAAGCTAAACATTGTTCAAAATGTGGAAAGAAACATTTTGGTGAGCGCTATTTTAAATCGGTGGTATGTTATAAATGTGGCAAGTTGGGGCATCTTGCCTCTCAATGTGCTAGTGCACTTAATCTGTGCTATAATTGTTACAAACCGGGGCACCGAAGAAGTGAGTGTCCAGAGTTAAAAGGGGCAGGTCAAGCAGGAGGTAGTAGTGGTGGGTCTTTTAAGGCCCAAGGTAGTGGCAAGAAGGTTGAAATACCCCCACCAAAGGGTAGAGCCTTCAAAATTACGGCGGAAGAGGCTAAAGTCACTTCAGACGTGGTGATAGGTACTTTTCATATTAATTCCTTGCCTGCTTATATATTATTTGATTCTGGAGCTAGTCGCTCTTTTATATCTGTGAAATTTGTGAATCATGATTCGTTTGTACTAGCTAAGCTACCTTATCCATTAGAGGTAGAAATAGCTGACTCTAAGAGTTTCTTAGTGTATGACATCTATCATAGATGTAAACTCACGATTGATGGTGAGGATTATGAGGTTGATTTGATTCCAATGAGCTTGGGAGAATTTGATATTGTGATTGGGATGGATTGGTTGTCTAAATATGGAGCTAACATTGTATGTAACCGCAAGGTTATTCAATTAACATCTCCGAGTGGTTATGAAGTATGTATTCAGGGAGAGAAACAATGTGGAACCATAGTGTGTTCCTTAGCTAAAGCTATGAATTACATGAACTATGGGGGTCAGTCATTCTTAGCTTATGTTCTTGATGTAGAAAAGGAGATAAAGGAACTTAATGATGTTCCAGTGGTCATGGATTTCCCTGATGTATTTCCGGATGATTTACCGGGAATTCCTTGTGATAGAGATGTTGAGTTTAAGATTGATATTATTCCTGGGGCTAAGCCCATAGCTAAAGCTCCATATCGATTGGCACGATCTGAAATGAAAGAATTAATGACACAGTTGCAAGATCTTTTAGATAAAGGCTTTATCCATCCGAGTATCTCTCCGTGGGGTGCACCAATTCTTTTTGTTAAAAAGAAAGACGGAAGCCTTAGAATGTGTATTGATTATAGGGAGTTGAATAAAGTGACTGTGAAAAATCGATATCCTCTGCCTCGAATTGATGACCTTTTTGATCAGTTGCAAGGAGCGTCGTGGTTTTCTAAAATCGATCTTCGCTCGGGTTATCATCAACTCAAGGTTAAAGAGGAAGATATTCCCAAGACTGCTTTCTGTACTCGTTACGGTCATTATGAATTTCTTGTGATGTCGTTTGGATTAACAAATGCACCGACTGCGTTTATGGATTTGATGAACCGGGAGTGTCGCCCAATGTTGGATCGATCTGTCATTGTTTTTTATCGATGACATTCTTATTTATTCTAAAAACGAGGGTGATCACGCATGTCATTTGCGTGAAATCCTTGAAACTTTACGGAATGAGAAACTATATGCCAAATTTTCTAAATGCGCATTTTGGTTGCGTGAAGTCCAGTTTTTGGGACATGTGGTGGGTGCTGATGGCATACTTGTTTATCCTTCGAAAGTTCAAGCGGTGATGAAATGGAGTCCTCCTAAAACTCCAACTGAAATTAGAAGTTTTCTTGGTCTAGCCGGTTACTATCGGCGGTTTATACAGGATTTTGCAAGAATTGCATCTCCTTTGACTAAACTAACAAGAAAAGATGTGAAATTTTTTTGGGGTAATGATCAAGAAAAAGCTTTTAATGAACTCAAGTTCAAGTTAACTCAGGCACCGGTATTAACTCTACCGGATGGACCTGATGATTTTGTGGTGTACTTTGATGCATCTTATCTTGGGCTTGGTTGTGTCCTTATGCAAAGAGTTAAGGTGATTGCCTATGCGTCGAGGCAACTGAAAGTTCATGAAGTAAACTATCCTACTCATGATCTAGAATTGGCAGCGGTAGTGTTTGCCTTAAAAATTTGGAGGCATTACTTGTATGGTGTGAAATGCACAATTTACACTAATCACAAGAGCCTGAAATATTTCTTCACACAGAAGGAATTAAATATGAGGCAAAGACGTTGGATAGAACTACTCAAGGATTATGATTGTGAAATCCTTTATCATCCGGGAAAAGCCAATGTGGTGGCGGATGCCTTGAGTAGGAAAGAAGAACATGAACCCATTCGGGTTACAGCAATGAAGATTGTGATTTCTTCTGATTTGGTGGATCAAATTAAAGAAGCTCAAGTTGAAGCTTTAAAAGAAGAAAACTGGAAACGAGATCGAATAAAGGGGCAAGCTCATAATCTGGATGAAGATAGTCGTGGGTTAAAGAGAAGATGGGGT
The DNA here is from genome assembly GCA_009363875.1 of Mikania micrantha. NCBI lineage: Eukaryota > Viridiplantae > Streptophyta > Magnoliopsida > Asterales > Asteraceae > Mikania > Mikania micrantha. The sequence goes on from SZYD01002639.1 coordinate 17,204, forward strand.
AGGGTGTGGATACCTCCCACTTGTTCTTTGAAAACTGATCTGATGGAGGAAGCTCATAAATCAAAATACTCAATTCATCCGGGAGCCACTAAAATGTACTGAGACCTTCGGGTAAATTACTGGTGGCCAGGTATGAAATGAGATATTGTTAAATATGTTGAAAAATGTTTAACTTGTTTGCAAGTAAAGGCTGAGCATCAAAAGCCTTATGGCAAATTACAGCCTTTGGAGATTCCTATGTGGAAATGGGAACACACCACAATGGACCTAATTACTAAACTCCCGAAAACCCGAAAGGGATATGATACGATTTGGGTCATTGTGGATCGGTTGACTAAAAGCGCTCATTTTATTCCTATTCGTGAATCGTATTCTTCTGAGAAAATGGCTGAAGTATATGTGAAAGAAATAGTGTCACGTCACGGGATACCAGTGACGATTGTGTCCGATCGAGACACACGATTCACTTCTCATTTCTGGAAGAATTTTCAAGAGGAATTGGGCACGAAACTGTTGTTGAGCACGGCGTATCATCCTCAAACTGATGGTCAGAGTGAACGAACCATTCAGACGCTGGAAGATATGCTGCGAGCATGTATCATTGATTTTGGAGATAGTTGGGATGACTATCTACCTCTGGCGGAATTTTCATATAACAACAGTTATCATTCGGGGTTGGGAATGCCTCCATATGAAATGTTGTATGGAAGAGGATGTCGTACTCCCGTTTGCTGGGGAGAAGTTAGACCGCGAGAGCTTTAAAATAAAGAAATACTGAAAGTTACAAATCAACTAATTGATCAAATTCGAGCTCACTTGAAAGCGGCACAAGACCGTCAAAAGTCGTATGCAGATAAACGAAGACGACCGATTGAATTTCAAGTGGGAGACTTTGTGTTGTTAAAGGTTTCCCCTTGGAAGGGTGTAATTCGCTTTCGTAAACGAGGAAAGTTAAGCCTGCGTTTTATTGGACCATTCAAAATTATAGCTCGGATAGTTAGTGTTGCTTATCGCCTTGAGCTACCAGAGGAATTGAGTGGTATACATGATACTTTTCACGTATCATATCTGAGAAAATGTTTGGCGGATGAATCGGTTTATGTTCCATTTGAAGATTTGGAAATTGATGATAAATTAAATTATGTTGAAAAGCCAATCGCGATTTTAGATCGAAAAGTCAAACAACTCAGACACAAGTCCTTGAACCAGGTGAAGGTTCAATGGAAAAACAGGATGGGATCTGACGCAACATGGGAATCAGAAGACGAGATGAGGAAATTTTATCCTTATCTTTTTGGTGTATAAGCGGTTTCGAGGATGAAACCTTTGTAAGGAGGGGAGATTTGTAACGACCGGTTTTCAATTATCGATCACGTTTGAAATAATCATCAATAAAACGATTGTGATTATTAAAAATTGAAAGTATGTGAGAAATTATGAACGTGGAAGAAAACCGTTCGCGAAACAGAGTTACGGATTGTTCGGAATCGCGAAACAAAGAAAATTATAAAGAAATTATGTTTTGGAATGCTTCGCGGTACGCGAAGACTTTTTGAGTCCCTCTTCGCGATACGCGAAGGACCAAAAGATCTGAGAGTTCCGGATTTCTTCGCGGTACGCGAAGAGTTCTTTAGCCCTCCTTCGCGGTACGCGACGGATGAGGCGGTTCAGCAGATTCTTGATTTTATCAGATTTTCCTGAAGAAAATTTATTTTTCTTAATCTCGAACAGTTTCGCCACAAACACACACATATACGAAATTTTGTGGATCAACATCAGTTTTCAAGTTACCGGATCATCCAGATCGAATCAGGAAGCGTTTCTGCAAGTCTGGATCGTCAGATTTCAATCAGAAATCCGCTCGAAGGGTAAAAATTCGTTTTATCCCCTTGATTTTAATAATATGTGGATTAAATTGAGTTGTTAGTATTATATGATGATTAGAGATGATTAGAAACGAAGAACTAGATGTTTTAACGGTGAAATTTTGAGTTTGATCCGTTATGATGTCCGGTTGTTGTGAAACTCATATTATTGAGTGTGATAACTAGAGGAATGATTAAATTGTGGTTATGGTGGTTTTAGATCATTCTCTGGAATGATAGATCCAATTCAAGTGTTGATAAAATGTTTGAAATTGAAAGTTAATGATTTTAGCATGATATGCTAATTATAAAGAATAGCTTGACTTCTAATAAATGAGATTCAAATGAGTTTGAATCAACATGTATGGGTATTGGGTGTATTGAAACTAGTTGTATACGTGTGAATTAACATGGTGTTGGTAAAGGAAGTCAAGCAACGAATTTCAAAATATGCAGTTTTGGTAAGTTGAATATGATTAAGAACATGTGTAGATTAATTTCTACACAGATTGTTGATAAAAGCCTCAACGAGGTTTGATTGAATATGAAAAGTAAAACAGGTCAAATGAATTAGATTATATAAATAACACAAGTTGTGTGTTCATGTTGTTAAATCCTGTTATATGTGAATATATAATAGGAAGAGGAGGTGAATCTAGTTCTAGAAGGCCTGGGAAAGAGTTTGAGATTGTTGATAACTCTCCAAAGCGAGGTAAGTTACCTAATTGATTGAACTTGTAGTTAAAGGACTGGGTGAGTCCACACTACAAGTAATTGTGCATTTAGCATATATACATGATTTGTTGAGTTGATTGGAATGATATAAATGAATGTGGTTATGGGTGTCACATGATTCACAAGGTATGTGAACATGTGGTGATCTACTAATGTGTAGATGTTAAATTGGAATTGTGCATACTGATTCATAAGGTGTGTGAATATAAGACATGTAATTCCAATATAATAGATTCACAAGGTGTGTGAACAATTGGTGGATTGGAATTGTGCATGCTGATTCACAAGGTGTGTGAACATAAGACATGTAATTCCAATGAAATAGATTCACAAGGTGTGTGAACAAATGGTGGATTGGAAATGTGCAGGTTTTGATTCACAGGGTGTGTGAACATAAGACTTAAAATTCCAATATAATTTATTTACAAGGTGTGTGAACAATAGATGACTTATAAGGAGATAGACATTTGAAATTCAAATGTCAAACTGTGAATTGTGATTTGTGTGAAATATGTTGCACAATCGGAATTTTGTGGGGTTATACATGTGTTATATGAAATTATAATGATTGTGCATGAATGGGAGGTATAATGAGATTTTGGTTGAAAACGAACCGTTAGTAAATCGTTTTGTATGTGATTGACTATTGTTGTCAAATTTTATTTGGAACCTCATTAGTGTATCCATATGATATTATGGAATACACTGGGTGAAATAGTGGGGTAACCTTACTTAGTTCTAACGAACTAATGGTGATTTTAAATGTGGTGTTTACAGGTACTAAGGAGTCGGGTGAGCGGTGATGGTGATCGGAAATCGAACGTGAAGGCTCACATGATGGTTTTTAGTTTTAATAACCAAACAGTTGTGTAACTTTTGTGTAATAAATGTTTTTGTGAAGTATGTAAACATATGTAAACCTTTTTTTAACATGTGTGAGTAAATAGTATGTTTACAGGTGTGTAAAACACGAAAGTTTTTACTGGGACCTAACGTAAATTATTAAATATTGGTGTTAATGTCCAGAGGGGACATGAAAGTGACAGTGGGTGTCACAGTTGATCACATACAAAGATGAAATATCTGACACGAAAGAACTTGAATAACATGAATATAGCTAGATTTCTTGGTAGGAAGTTGACTGATTTGGACGAAGATGACTTTTTACGCGAATGAAGTTGATTTATACGAAGGAACTAAACAAAAAGATATCTTCGTATGAAGATAATAACATGAAGATAAACACGTTTGTACGAATATGAACTTTGAGGGAAGATGTTCATTCGTGAGCTAATTGATGTTCATTCATTTGTACAAAGAAATCATACGAAGATGCTAGCTTGTTCATATGAAGACAAAAGAAAATTAGGTTCGTTCGGATGAAAGAGGATCATATGAAGGAAGAATATGTTGGTTCATGTCACACCCCGGGCCGGCGGGAACGGATCGGGTTTTCCCGTCGGGCGGAAGGTTCCCGGGGCGCGATATCTTGAATGATAATCAAATGATCAGATTGTTTACATAGCACATGATAATAAATGAGAAATGCTAACACTTCAATGATATAGAATTACAAGATTAAATTACAATGTATAGTTCATAATTTAACCAACTAAATCTATCAAAAGAATCAATGAGACTATATCTTGTGTATGTACAAGATATACAAAAGATGATTCATGTTCTTGTTAGCCAAAAGTATGCAATCACAAAAGTAGCTAGGTCTTCTAAAAGTCCACTAGCTATGTCCCTGTAATCATGGTGACTAAACATGTTCGTCACCTGAGAAAACATGCATTTAAAACAAAGTCAACACTAGGTTGGTGAGTTCATAAGTTTAGTAATTGAAAACCATTGAATTCTTGTCAATCGTGTTCATAGCGTTTCACACAAGTTGTATTGTTAATTGATTCCCATGTTTCACACAATGTCCTCTCCATGGTTATATGTACAGATAGTGTCTCATCCAACCAAGCATGCTTATATATAGGGCATACGAAAGGGTCAAGCCCAGATGCCATCCCACCACATGCTCAACTGAACTCAACACTACCTGTAATACAACGATGGATACCCATTTCCTTTCACCCATGATTTCCCGGTATGTTTATCCAAATAATGAAAAAAAAAGAGACTTAATTATCTCTGTTAGCCATTCCTTACGGATTAGCCCGGCATGTAAGATGAACCAATAATTGAATAAAGAGACATAAAAATCTCTGTTAGCTATTCCTTACGGATTAGCCCGGCATGTACAATAACCCAATAAAATAAGTAAGAGACGAAATCGTCTCTGTTAGCTATTCCTTACGGATTAGCGCGGTGTGTAAGATATCATACTCGATATCTAGAACGAAACTTAATAGTTTCTGTAGCTAATCATTACTGATTAGCCCAGCATGTAGAATACCCAAACAATTGAAACAAGAGACATAATTGTCTCTGTTAGCTATTCCTTATGGATTAGCCCGGTGTGTAAGATATCATACTCGATATCTAGAGCGAGACCTAGTAGTCTCTGTGACTGTCAGTACTAACCAGTCCGGTGTGTAAGATATCATACTCGATATCTAGGTAGGGACATAATAGTCCCAGTAGCTGTCACCCCTGTCCAGCCCGGTATGTAACGTGTCCTACTCATGATTCCTAGTTTGAGACATAATAGTCTCAGTAGCTGTCATTATTGACCAGCCCGGCGTGTAAGATATCCTCCCACAATATCTATTGGAATGAATACGTTCCCTAAGTTTTATGAATGTTATCAATTAGAATGATAGCACCTCTCGTGCCCGGTATGATTTCATTAGATTACCCCAAGCCCCATTGACCAGTGTTCGTGTTTTAACCAACTGATCTATGGTTGTGTAGCAGACATCCCATGACGGTTATAATATGTGCTCTAAATAGAGTCTTACTAGGTAGTGATAGTATGTGTGGGAATGCCATCCCAAAAGTGTGCGCTTGCGATACCCTCCTCGATATCACAAGTAATTGTCTCAACTGTTATCTTGATGTTGAATGTTCTTACTAACTTGAACGGAGTGTTATAAGAACTTGTCTTATATACAAAGTTAGTAGTGTGTGAATGATCTTGTTATCATGAAGTTACGTTATCATGATTATCATTCTTGTTATTTGTAATTGTTATTGGTATGTTATCCCTTGGTTTCCCCGTTGTTCTATCATGTAAGAATAATGCACAGTTGTAAGATATATTCCTAGCAACTTACATTATCCTATGTGTTAATGTGTCACCATTCTAGGTTAACATGTAGCATCCTAGCTATTTCAGGTATGATATAATCAAACAATCAAGCATGTATTGATAAACGATAATAAAGACAAGCAGTTATTATCTAAATCATAATATAGGCAATATGTTAAAGAAACTTTTAAGTAAATAAAAGTTTAGCATGTTTCTCAGCCCCGAGCTTTGAAATCAGTAAAGATTAGAAAAGGGGCATATGAGCTCACCTTGTTGTGGAAGTGGTTGACTTAGATTAGATATGAAATGCACGCGCTCTTTGTAGTTCTTGTTGTGTTTTCACGATCCTGTATTGATTTCACATTGTTTGAAACTTATAATTATAAGTCGTATGTACTTGAGTGTGTGTATGTGTTAGCCCTAAATTTTGGCCAACATTCGTATGTCTTGGTCATCATTCGGCCTTGGTTTGCTTGTTATAGATCATACTAACACTTAACCAACTTAGGTTAAGCTTAGCACGCTTTGTTATTGCTTTTTATGTTTCCCTTGACTTAACTAATTTTAGATTGTGTAAGTTTGAACTCAAAATAGTTTCTAAGTATAAAACTTAGATTTATGTATGAAAAATTTGCATGTAATCATTGCAAACCCTTAAATAATTATTATTTCTTGGGCATTTTGATAAAAAGATCCTGGAAGTTATGTATTTGTTTACAAGGTTTCCATCGCCTTTTGTAGTATTAGATTACCAATCCCTTGCATGTTACTCATCATATTGATTTTATGTGTTCGCTTCATACTAAATTGTGTGGGCCGAATCAGTGTTACTGGCCGAACCAAGGTGGCCGTAGAAAATGTTGGGCCGAATGATTATATAGGCCGAATGAAGTGTGGGCCGGTTGATCAGCATGGGCCGGATGTGTAGCTTGGGCCTAATGTGTGTGTGTGTGTGTATGGGCCGATTGGTTGGTGGGCCGAACTAGCAAACTGTATTGGGCCTGGCCAAGTGTTCTGGGCCGAATGAACTGGAGTTGGGCCAAATCAAATGGTCGTAGTATGATGTTGGGCCTAAACTAGTCTCATGGGCCAAGGTACCGAGATTGGGCTTGAACAACAGGCTTTGGGTCAAGGGACCAGGTCCAATCGAATGAAAATGTGGCTGTCCGGATGGAGTAGTGTTTCGGCCGAATGTAGGTGTCCCACGTATGCCTTGGCGAATGGGGGGTGGCCGAAAGAGGTTAATGGCCGAAGGAATAGAGGCGAGTGAACTGCTTCGGTCGGTGGTTGAGTCGGCAAGTCCATGGCAGAGTGTCCTGGCCATTCGGCCGACTGGAGCCATTCGGCTAACTGCAGGTCAGGCACGCCTAGGTTGCACCAACCGAGCCTACAACCAAACTCCGTGGTGGTCTTCGGTGGGTATAGGTGTAGGTAGTTTGTTTCGCATGATATGAGGTCAAGAACAAAGGATTTAACCCGATTAAAGGAGAGTGTTTGGCCAAGGGTTACAAACCCTAATTTTCAGCACTTTGGGGCTGATTTTACCTCTGCTTTGGTGGATTTAACATCCGATCGGTTGTAATTTCGTGCAAAGAAGGTCGAGATCTTCGTTTAGACTCCGAAATGGAGTGATTTCATCAAGAAATGATGACGTTCTTGGTGCTTAAACTTAAGATTCTAGGGAGAGAGAGAGAAGAATGGATTTGGGTGTAGAGAGAGAGAGGATGAGGGTGAAAATGAGGATGAAAGCTGCATTTAGGGTATTTATACTCCGGGAGTGTTCGGGTTCGTTTTTGTTGCACTGTTTGCGTTTTCGTCGCACATCCGGCATGATACGCGCGTATTCCACACATTTAAGATAATTAGTTGTCTTGGACTATTTTTGATGAGTTTCAAAATTGTAAAACATAAAATATTATGTTTCTGTTATTTTTACTGTTTCGTTCGAGACTAAATCGTTAATCTCCGCTGTTTCGTCACGATTCGTAATTACAAGTTGTTTTACATAATTAATGATATAAATTAGGGTTTTGGTGTAAGTTTCTCGAATATTATTTTTAATGTTCGTAATCGTCTGTTTTCATCATTTAGTCAGAAAACGTCACCTACACGCGTTTTCGTACAGAGCGCTAACTGTACGAACACGATCGTACGTTTCACTTTCTGATTTGGTTTTCTACTTTTCAGACAACGAGGAACAGAACAATCTGTACGAATAGATCTGAAGTTTAACGATCTGTACGAATAGATCTGAAGTTTAGCGATCTGGAATGATGACCGAACAGTAGAAAACAAAATCAGAAAGTGAAACGTACGATCGTGTTCGTACAGTTAGTGCTCTGTACGAAAACGCGCGTAAGTGACGTTTTCTGATGAAACGAACTGAAGACGATTCGAACGATAATAAATATAAGGAAATATAATATTTCCTGTTTTACAATTTTGAAACTTATCATAAATGAATAAATTGAAAAGAAACTATTTTCAATTAAAATATGTAAATTTCGAAAGAATTAACGAAACGCGTAAAAATATTAAATTCGATAAATAATTTAAAGAATATGATATTTAAAATAATTTCCAAGTAATAATCACCTTTCAAACATTTAAAATAAACTCTTTTTATTTAATTTACGAGAAACGCGCGTAAAGTGACGGAAACGTGACGAAAGTGTGAACCGAGCAACCGAAACAAACCCGAATACCCTCGGGGTATAAAAGCCACCAATGAGGGCATTTATTTCATTTCTACCACCTCACTCTCTCTCTAAAACATTCAAGTCGTCTCCTCTCTCTCTCTAGCAAGATTCATCTTCCAAGCCTCATATCTCCTTCATTTGTGGATGAAATCACGCAATCTCGGTGCCTAGACGAAGATCTCGAGCTCCTCTACCTAGAAGTACAGATATTTTGAGGGTTCAACCAGCCATTTTAGAGGTAAAGAACCATAAAGTTGCTGAAAATTAGGATTTTATGCTTGTTGTTCGACCACCATCTCAACACCGGCCATAGATCCAAGCCTTCAAACTCACGACCTCGCAGAACCATAGACTTGTGGACGAACCTTTGTTCAGCCAAGGTCCTTCCAAACGAACCTGCTGATTACACTCTAAGCGAACCTGCATGTAGGAGACGAACCCCTTGGGGTCTCACGAACCTTCTGACCATCACCGAACCATGCATGTCAACAGAACCTAGCACAAACCCTAGGCGAACCCACACTTGCAGCCGAACCCCCTTCAGCCACCGAACCCTACGTGCGAACCCAACCCCGCAAACCTGAGCTCTAGCCGAACCTGTGTGAGCCACTCCCAAACCCTATGAAGACGAACCTTTCTTCTGCCAAACCTGGTTAGCAAGGACGAACCCTGCATGTATCGCGAACCATGGGGGTTATGGCCGAACCTTGTGTGCATACAACCGAACCATGCATGCTGGAAACGAACCCTTCCTTCTGTTCACAAACCCAGGCATGGCAGCACTTAGCCGAATCTAATAGCCATCACCGAACCTTGTAAATAAAAGGCGAACCTTAGCCGAAGACTCAATAGGTTCGCTAGAAATCTATATATATTGTCTGTTTTAATCGATCCAAGCCCCCATGGATCGGCCCATGTAACCATTCTTAGGCGCACTAGTCATTCAATGGCCCAAATCATAAATATAGTCTATGGCCCAGTAAATTAGGAACCTGGCCCAATTTGGCCCATCTTACCCCTATTCGGCCCATGTGTATTAATCGGCCCAACACATCTATCCGGCCCAATAAGTTCTAAAGGTTAACTAACTCGCGGATGAAAGTCTAAAATTAAGGGTGAACGCAACCATGGATTATCATGTTAATTATCACAAATGTGATGATAAATTTGTTAAATAAACCATGCAAAGACTTAAAACTTATATGGAGAATTTAATCGTTAAACTAGACCGCGAGTGGAGAATTTACAAACAATAAAGGAGGTTCAACACTACATTACATAATATAGGGAACTCCGGGCCCGATAATGAATAAGACTCGCGAGTGTTAGTCAACTTTAGGACTAACACTTACACGCACACGAATCATTACAACACATACTTATAAGCTACAAATACTATGAAATCAATACAGGATCGTGAACATCACAACAAATACAAACAAAGAGTGTGCGTATTCTTGTTTTGCTTAGTCAACCACTACGGACACAAGGTGAGTTCATTTGTCCCTTTTCAAACTTATTTATTTTAACTCGGGACTGAGAAGCATGTTATTCATTTTAAAAAATTATTGAAATGTTTATTAAATGCTTTTACACTATTGATAATACTTTTACTAATGCTTGAACTTGTAATGCTTATTTGAAAACTAAAGACTAAGGTTATAGTGTAAATAGCTAATGTTATTTACACTATATTTATGTTCATTATACTTGCACTTTGTGCTCAAACTAGAAACTTAAAACTAGATGCTCGATGCTTATGCCACAAATTTGATGCTTAAACCATACGTTTGATACTTATAAACTCTATGCTCAAATTAGATATTTAGGTCAATGCTATAAACTCTATGCTTAGACTATATGCTAGAACTAAAGCTACAGATTGAATGCTGATGCTATTTATACTAAACTAGCTTCCTTAAAGCTTTTGAAACATTTAAATGCATAATGAAACTAATGTTAAAACTAGAAATGCTTATGAAAACTATGTCTATGTAAACTTGGAACTTAAACTTAGAAAGACCATATGTTCTAACTTACTATAAAGACTTGATATACTTGGAATGCTTGAAACACGTGAATACTTGATATGCTTGGAGTACTTGAACACTTGAATGCTTGATACATTTGAAATGCTCAGACTACAGACTGAATGACCGCCGTGTGTTGACCTGCGTGTCAACCCCTACTAGTCATCAGTGAAACTACGTGAATGAGTTAAACTTGTATGCTTAAGCTATAGGACATTGTAAGACAGACTGTTGGCCCCCGCGTCTTGACATTGGTCAAGCCCTACTAGTCATCAGTGCTCTTCGTTGTCAGAATCATGTAAGACAGGCTGATTGGCCGCCGCGTCTTGACATTGGTCAAGCCCTACTAGTCATTCAGTGTTCTTCTTGATTCATCCATGGTTATGACAATTGACTAGAATGATTTGGTTTCTTCTAGCTGACTTTGTGTCAGCTTGAAGGTTTCCCTATCATAACACGTCACAAGTCATATTTAGGACCATTATGGATGGATGCTGAATTCCATAGGGTGTTCAGCTGTCCATAATGGTGCCTCTCAAACTCAATACTCATAAGTCATGGAAATCAATAGGGTGGAGTGAAACGCTTAATTATCGTTAACAACAATATGTTAAGCAGCCGGTATGTGGTGGGACGGTGGCTGGGGCTTGTCCCCTACATATGCCCTATATAAGCATACTCGGTTGGATAGCATAGGAGGTTGTTAGTGAGGTTAAGGTTGTCATTTCGGGGAAATTCAAGTAAACATTTTCAGGGTAATAAAATGCTAAGAATCATATGTCATGGAATCAAGGTAGTGGAATGAAATGCTTAATTATCATTAACAACAATATGTTAAGCAGCCCGGTATGTGGTGGGACGGTGGCTAGGGCTTGTCCCCTACATATGCCCTATATATAAGCATACTCGGCTGGATAACATAGGTGGTTGTTAGTGAGGTTAAGGTTTTCATTCAGGGAATCAAGGTAAACAATTACAGGGTAATCGAATTCAATGAATCGAATGTTACGGAATCAAAGATGTCGGATGAAACGCTTAATTATCATCAGGAACAATATATCATGTGGTTTAGTATGTGATGGGACGATGGCTGGGCGGACGGTAAGTTCAACCCTACATATGCCCTATATATAAGCATGCTGAAACAGATGGTATAGGTGGTTAATGGTGTGAAGTGGTGAAGAAGGAGGTTCTAAAGTGGTTAGATGCTGGAATCATTTACCCAATCTCAGACATTACATGGGTAAGTCCTACACAAACGGTTCCAAAGAAAGCGGGGATTCAGGTAGTCAAAGATGATAAAGGTGAGGAGATTGCAACCCGGCCGGTAACCGGGTGGCGGATTTGCATTGATTACCGTAAGTTAAATGCAGCCACTTCAAAGGATCGTTTTCCTTTGCCTTTCATTGATCAAATTGTGGAAAAGCTTGCAGGTCAGAAATTTTATTGTTTTCTGGATGTGTATTCGGGATATAATCAAACTGCTATTCATCCAGACGATCAACAAAAGACTACATTTACATGTCCATATGGTACTTTCGCATTTAGGCGAATGCCATTTGGATTGTGTAATGCCCCCGCCACCTTTCAAAGGTGCATGATGAGTATCTTTTCAGATATGGTTAGGGAGTCCTTGGAGATTTTCATGGATGATTTTTCAATTTTTGGTCTTTCTTTTGAAACATGTCTTGAGCAATTAACAAAAGTTTTAAAAAGATGTGTTGAAACCAACTTAGTCTTAAGTTGGGAGAAAAGTCATTTGGTTCAAGAAGGAATAGTGTTAGGTCATGTGATTTCAAGTCGTGGGATAGAGGTTGATCATGCTAAAGTTCAAGTCATTTCAACGTTACCTCCTCCCACATATGTTAAGGGTATTAGGTCATTTTTGTGACACGCGGGGTTTTATAGAAGATTTATAAAAAATTTCAGTGTCATTACAAAACCCTTGTGTAGTTTGTTGTTGAAAGATGTTCCATTTGCTTTTGATAAGGATTGTGTCAATGCTTTTAAAGTGCTTAAGCAAAAGTTGGTTGAGGCCCCAATTTTGCAATCACCGGATTGGTCAAAACCTTTTGAAATAATGTGTGATGCAAGTGATTATGCAGTTGGGGCTGTTTTGGGTCAACGGGTGGACAAGAAACCCGTTGCAATCTACTATACAAGCAAAACCCTTTCAGATGCGCAATTGAATTATACCACAACAGAAAAGGAAGGGGAGAAGGGGAGTGAGAATGTGGTGGGGAAGCAAGGTTATTATTTATTCTGATCATACTGCCGTTTGGTACCTCATGGACAAGAAGGATGCGAAACCGAGGTTGATTAGATGGATTCTTTTGCTTCAAGAATTCGATTTGGAGATCCGGGATAAGAAGGGGAGTGAGAATGTGGTGGCGGATCATTTGTCACGTGTCATTCACAATGAGACAGAGGAGGGAGTTTCTATTAAAGAAACATTTCCTGATGAGCAATTACTACATGTTTCTACTGAGCCATGGTATGCTAATTTTGCAAATTATTTGGCTGCAGGTACACTTCCGGCGCATTGGACAAAGAGAAGGAAGCAGCAATTCTTGGCTTAAGCAAAGCATTACATATGGGGTCAATTGATTAGAAGATGCATTCCGGATTCAGAGATTCCCACAGTTTTAAGATGCATTCCGGATTCAGAGATTCCCACAGTTTTACAACACTTGCATACATCTGCTTGTGGGGGTCATTTCAGTGGACAGGACATAAAGCCTTATCTTGCGGGCTTTATTGGCCTACAATCTTTAAAGATGCTTTTGAGTTTGCTAAGAATTGTGTGAATTGTCAAAAGATGGGGAGCATTTCGAAACAGAATGAGATGCCCATGCACCCCATCCTTGTTGTTGACATTTTTGATGTGTGGGGCATTGATTTCATGGGGCCATTCCCTAATTCTTTTGGGGATTTGTATATCTTAGTAGCGGTGGACTATGTTTCAAAGTGGGTTGAAGCAATAGCTACTAAGATGAATGATCATACCGTTGTGTGCAAGTTTGTCCAATCTAACATTTTTTCAAGGTTTTGGTTTCCCCGAGTTATTATAAGCGATGGGGGATCCCATTTCAAAAATTTTCACTTTGGCAAACTTCTCAAACGGTATGGCATAGACCATCGGATTGCCACTCCGTATCATCCTCAAACAAGTGGGCAAGTGGAAATGTCCAATAGGCAAATCAAAGAGATCTTACAGAAAACCGTGCGAGACGACTGTAAAGATTGGTCAACGAAGTTGAACGATGCTTTATGGGCATACCGCACAGCATACAAAACTCCTATTGGCACTACACCATACCGGTTGGTTTATGGGAAAAGATGTCATCTACCGGTTGAACTTCACATCGGGCATTATGGGCAATTAAAAATGTTAACTTGGATTATGATAATGCAGGTAAGGAGCGGAAGCTGAATTTGTGTGAGTTGGAGGAATTGAGAGATGAGGCATACGAATGTGCTGCAGCTTACAAAGCCAAAACCAAAGCGGTACATGATGCAAAGATTCGGTTGACCAAGTTTGAGGTAGGCCAAAAGGTGTGGCTTTACAATTCAAGATTGAAGTTATTTCCAGGGAAACTCAAAAGCAAGTGGATGGGACCGTACTTAATCGTCCGTGTGGGGAACTTTGTGACATAGAAATCGAAGATTTTGATGATCATTTAAGACAAGTCATGAACGGACATCGGTTGAAGCCTTACATGGAAGCTAGTGATCTTAACGGAGCAAACAAGCAGTTAGAAAGTGGTTGTTGCATCTTTCTGACTAACGTAGCCGAGTAAAAGGGCCAGGTATTGTCGAGTTAACGACATTAAACATAGCGCTCATCGGGAGGCAACTCGTTTTCTTAACATTCTTTTTCATTTTGTTTTTGATTTTGTGTGTTTTAGTTTGAGTTTCTTCATTTTTGCGTTTTCGTGTTCTTTTGTTAGTTCTAAAGCCATGGGAAATTTTGAAGCGTGGAGACTTTGTGTATGGGATTTGAGCATGCTTGGATGCGATTGTGGGCAATGCACGAGTGTTGAGGGTGTGGAAGGTTGCGAAACGACTAAAACATAAGCTTTGTATTAACAAATTAGTGTTTTTTTACGATAAATAAAATTTTATTTTTTTTAGTTATTTAAAATTTTATTTTATTATTAGTTAATTTGTTTTCTAAAAAGATGGCATTAGTTGCAAAAAAAAGGGTTCGGCGTAGCCTACGCCCAATATGGCCGTAGGTTACGCTGGTGACCGTTTCAACGCCCAACATGTTCTGTCTACGCCCAATCCGACGCCAAAAGACCGGCGTAGCCTACGCCCACGAGCAGCACAGCCCTATTCGACCAAAATTCAATTTTAAACTCGAATTTTCCACTTTTAATAACCCCAAAACCTGACCCATTAACCTCAGTTTCGGGATTTTCATCTACCCCATCTCATTTTTCATCCCCAAATCCATCTTCTTCCTTCTCTTTCCCTTCCAAGAACCTCAAGCCCTAGTTTTCAAACTTTCTCATTCTTCCACCAAATCCAACAATCTTAGAGTCTATTTTGCATAATTTTTCGAGGGGATCACAACCCTTGCCTCATATTTTTCATAAATCACGATGGTTTGTGCGATTTCGAGGGTGGTAGGTACGAAATTTTGGGTCTCCATTCATGGTTTTCAAGGCTCAAGTGAGCTTTTGCTTCTTTCTTCCATTTCCTATTGCAAAGGTATGTATTTTACTATATGTTTTCAGAAAATGAAAGGATTGATTGGGTTTTTGTTGTTCTTAAGCTTTGTTGATGCATTATGTTGATGGGTAGTAGGTGTTGCACATGAACTAATTGTGAGTGTGTTTGAAATGTAATGTTAACTAATTGTTGAACCCATAAACCATTACCAACATTGTTCAACATTAAACTTTTGCTTACAATGAAGATGTGAAAAATTACACAACCATGGACTTTTCAAGGGTGCACATTCTAAACTGTGTAACAAGGGGTTGGATTAAACATGTTTGAAATATATTGCTAGTGGTGTTGAAACAAGTGTGGGGATGGTGGATATAATGTTCATTTGTTGCTTCTCCTTACTCACAAATGGTCGTTGTTATCAATTTCAGGTACCATGTTTAGCAGGTTCTCAAGGAGCAAGAAAGGCAGAAAGCACAGAAGCATCTTCTTCCCGTGCACCATCACCTCCTAAACAAAAGAAAAGAAGGACACTTTTGGTGGATGAACCGGAATCTGAAGATGACCAAGCTTCTCAAATGGGAGAAGATGAGATGGAGGCTGAATTTGAAGACATTCCAAACCCATGTGGAAACGAGATGAGCCATTATCAAAGCATCATGAGATATGGCAAGCTGATCTGTATAAAGAAAAGATGGATAACTTGAAATCGAAAGCCATGCTATGGTCACTGAATGGGCAGTGGTGATGCCTGAGTTTATAAGTTTGGGGTTAGTGCCATTTTTTGCTCAACTAGGATGGGAAGCATGTTTGACCTTTCATGACAAAGATGGTGGTGATCGTATCCCTGTCAATGCTATTATCGAGTGGATGTCTACATTAAGACGGGAAGAGGGAAATATCCACCTCAAACAACCACTCTCACTAGGACTGTTGGAGATGTTTCAATGGTAATGTCTTTTGCAACCATCCGACAAGTTGCTAACTTTGACTCAAAGCCAGCTCACCAATATGTATATCCTTCTGCCGAGAGTTTATTTGATAGCAAATTAGAGGGAGCTCAGAAAATTGCCATTATGCAACTTTTATTCAGAGATGGAGCAGGGGGAGAGATGTATATAGGCGTGACTTGAAGATTATGTCTAAACTATTGTCAATGATTGCGGGGTACAATATCATTCCACGAATGGGGGATTTGGTCAAAATCCGTCATTATGAGTTGAAGGTGCTACATGCATTAGTTTCAGGTCAAGAGATGCTATCGTTTAGGCATCTAGCAATGTTGAATGTTTGGGCGAGCAGAGAAAGTAAAGTGAGATGCATGGTCCCCCACTGTCGGTTGATAACTGCACTGATGAGAAACCAGGGTGCATTGAACCCGGACACTCGAATTGTGAAGAAACAACACAAGCCATTTTCATTTGCAAGGCTTAACAAGGATGATTGGAGATTTGAGGTGACTACTAGGTACTATGTTTTGAAGGATAAGAAAACGGGGCAAATGATCCGAGGGTTGAAGCCAAATGCACCCCCATTGGGAAGGGGTGAGCAAGAGGAACCGTTGGGAGTTCTACAAGGTGTTGTTGAGAATGTAACAGATAATGTTGAGGAGATGGAAAAGGATGATGGTGAAGAAGAGAACTCTCATCATGAGGGTAGTGGAGGCCAAAGGGAACATGTAAGGCAACGAGGGCACATGGAGGATGATGTTATAGAGGCTATGGTTAGATCAATGAGGCCTCAGGAGTTTGATGGGTGGCCGATGTCTACTCGAATGATATGGGA
>SZYD01002640.1:0-36353 GCA_009363875.1 Mikania micrantha
TACAAAAACTGTTCACAAATACGTATGTTACACATAGTTACTGTATGCAAGTACACATACCGTACGGACTTGCCGGGCGGTCGGGTACTAGTTGTCACATGTAACGAGCATAAATATAACACATTATTTTGAATTTTTTTCTAACAATAATAAATTACAATGATGTAATATAACACATTATTTTATTTTTTCTCTAATAATGATAATTACAATGATAAATTACAGTGATGTAATATAACACATTATTTTATTTTTTTCTCTAACAATGATAATTATAGTGATGTAATTTATCATTGTTCGAAAAAAATTCAAACTAATTTGTTGTAGTTATGCTCGTTACAAATTAGGGATGAACAAAAAGCCAAAAAAAAAACCGAACCGAACCAAAACCGAATTAACCAAACCTGAACCAAATTAACCGAAAAAACTGAACCGGAACCGAATTAACCGAAAAAAACGTAAAAACCGAATTTTACGTAAATGTAAATTACATCACGGTAAATTACGTCAATGTAAATTACATCACTATAATTTATCATTGTTAGAAAAAATTTCAAATAAATTTGTTATATTTAAGCTCGTTACAATGATGTAAATATATGGCATCTAAAAAAGTAAAAAAAAATTAGTCGAGACTATAACGGAATTAAAGAGAAAATAAGGCGAATATATGGTGCAATTTTTTTAAAAAAATAATATATATTAAAAATGTTATTAATGTTTAAAAAAGATGGGGGAAAACTTATAAAAGTAAAATGACTATGATGCCCTTTTAATATTTTAATGAAAAACTTATATGTTAGTTTATTATTGGTTGAAATAGGTTATGTAGTTGTAACAAAAAAGAGGGTTATTTTTTGTACCTTTCACTATATATATATAGGGCATGGAATTTTTGATAACCCTCATCTTTTGTTACAACCCATTAACCATCATCCAATGGTTACTTTAAAAATGTAAGTGTATAGGATGGTGACACGTGTCAGATTCCTTTTTTTTCTTTTTTTTAATATAAAGGGCATTTAAGACATTTGTTATTTAAGTAAAGTTTACCCTATTTTTTTTAAACATTCATAACTTTTTTATACTATATTATTTTTTTTAAAAAATTGCACCATTATACTCGTCTCATTTTTCTCTTTAATTTCGTTATAGTCTCGACTAGTTTTTTTTTTTTTTGATGTCATGTATTTACATCATTGTAACGAGTTTAAATATAGCAAATTAATTAGAAATTTTTTCTGACAATGGTAAATTACAGTAATGTAACAAAAAATGAAGTAATGTAACACAAAATGAAGTAATTTACAATGACATAATTAACGGTGACGTAACAATTATTTTATTTTTTTCTCTAACAATGATAATTACAATGATAAATTACAGTGATGTAAATAGAACACATTATTTGATTTTTTTTCTCTCACAATGATAATTATAGTGATGTAATTTATCATTGTTCGAAAAAAATTTAAACTAATTTGTTGTCAATGTAAATTACATCACTGTAATTTAAACCAAATTCACCGAAAAAAACCGAAACCGAATTTTACGTCAATGATAATTACAATGATGAATTACAGTGATGTAATAGAACACATTATTTTGATTTTTTTTTCTCACAATGATAATTATAGTGATGTAATTTATCATTGTTCGAAAAAAATTTTAACTAATTTGTTGTCAATGTAAATTACATCACTGTAATTTAAACCAAATTCACCGAAAAAAACCGAAACCGAATTTTACGTAAATGTAAATTACATCACGATAAATTACGTCAATGTAAATTACATCACTGTAATTTATCATTTTTAAAAAAATTTCAAATAAATTTGTTATATTTAACCTCGTTACAATGATGTAAATATAGGGCATTTAAAAAAAGTAAAAAAAATTAGTTGAGACTATAACGGAATTAAAGAGAAAAATGAGACGAATATAATGGTGCAATTTTTTTAAAAAGTAATATATTATAAAAAAGTTATTAATGTTTAAAAAAGAGGGGGGGACTTATAAGGGGTAAAATGACTATGATGCCCTTTTTAATATTTTAATGTAATGCTTATGTGTAAGTTTATGATTGGTTTAAATGGGTTATGTAGTTGTAGCAAAAGATGAGGGTTATTTTTTATACCCTTCCCTATATATTTATATGGAATACATAATTTGCAAACCCTTTTAGCCCGAAAACCATGAAAACCAATTTATGTGGCCAATATTTTGCCACATCACACCATTCTTATTAAATTCATTTGAGGCAATCTTGTCTTTTTACCCCTATGTACTTGTATTCATTTTTTATTATTTTTACAACATATCTTTCTATTATTTGAATTTTGAATACCAACTGCCAATCAGTTAACGTTCACAAGCGACACTAGTTTTACGTTGCTGAGTTTTTATTTTGTCACCTTTATTTTTTTGTTGTTTTCTACATTAAAAAGTAAATTAACGTTTTTTTTACATGTTTGTTTATATACGCACGTTTTTTTGTCACACACGAAAAACGATTATATATTCTCCCGTCATTTTAAATATTTAGTAACGTAGCATTTCTGATTTCAATTTTTCCGCATCTGGGCATCAGTTAACGCCCAGAAGTTACACCAGTGTTACGTTGTGAACGTTCATTTATATTCGTTCATTTACGTTCGTTTATATTTGTTCGTTTAGGTTCGTTTATCCTCGTTAATTTATTTTTATTAATAAATTATTTTAAAAATCAGTGATATATTCGTGTTCTTTATAAATTAACATGCTTGTGTCATTCTTATTTATCAGAATTTTAATGAATTTATTAACTGAAATTGATTAATATCAATCCAAGTTTAGAATTCATTTGTTCGTTCATGTTTGTTTAACTATTTGTGTTCAATAATGGTTGTTTTGTTTCTTTAGTCATGTTCGTTTATGTTTGTTTCTTTATGTTCGTTTACTTATTTTCATCTATGTTCCTGAACCATTCATGTATACTCTTAACGAACGAACACGAACACACTAAGTTTCTTAACAAACGAACACGAACAAGAAAACCCCGTTCATTTAAATGTTCATGTTCCCTATATAGGCAGCCGTCTTCGCCGCATCATAGCAAATGTAATGATGTTACCAATGTTTTTCAGGTTCGTGAATTGTTACACAGTTAATCTGTCACACCCCAAATTTTCAACTAACGGAATCATACCGTTTGGGAACGTGACAAACCAGGATCTCAGATCATTAGACATAACGAAGACCTCTATATGAATTTCAAATCATACTTTAGTCTTAAAAACATAACATCAGAGTTTTCAAAAATTGCGGAAACGTTTAAAACCAATAACAGTTGTAATATGTAAATTACAAAACCAAATCCTCAAATGTGTAATTTTAAACAATAAATGTAAAACATGCATGCGACTCTATCTCCTAGTCCATGCCAGCTTTGTTGCGCACCTTAGCGTCCTGAGAAAACATGTAAATCAAGTCAACACAAAGGTTGGTGCATAACACAGGTTTTAAGCATTCACAATGTTCAAAAAAACAGTTGAATATCAAGTTTGTAGATAACATAATCACACATGCACAGTCATGATAGCTAGTCATATAAACTATTTACATAATTGGTCGACACCGAAACTGACGAATTTCCATGCTATAGCATGTTTTTGCCTTGTCACTATTGTCTAGCACAACAATAGTAAAATGTGTTTGGTCAGTTAAACACTTGCGTAGATCCCATCTACCAAGTGAAGTTTGTCAAACCTAATAGATCTATTTCCAACTACCACGCTTTGCGTTACAGCAAACTAAACGGTTCGAGGTGTGTAAGGACTTTCAAATTGCTATGTTGTCACAAAATGTAAACAGCTAACTCATGCAAGTGATATGTATCTAAAAATAGTTTGTTGCACATGTTTTCTCCCCCAAAACAGTTTAAAATAAGAAACGGGCCGTGTACGCACCTTTGATTATTGCAGAATGATCAAATATGTGAACTTGCGTAGAAAATCCTCTTACGAAGGATCTGTGTTTAAACAATAACGTTGTGTTATTCGAATAATCGTTTTGTGCTTGAAATCACATATGCGTCAACACACATATGTTGGATTTGTTAAGAATGTGCATACGTATATACGCGTGCCTTTGAAATCGATTAAATAAAATCATATTTGATTTTATTTAAATAACCGTAATTATACGCGATTTCGTTTTCGGATTAAAATATGAATTTTATTATTCTAATACGTTCAGGATTTCGTTACGGTTCCAACGCAACTTGAACGGGTTAACTCGGAGTTCGTACGCGAAAGTTATGACAAAAATACTAAAATGGTTTAAAAAACCCAAAAACCGGCAGAGGCCGGGTTCGAACCCGCGACCTCCACCTCTTAGTACAATCACCTCACCACTTCATCTATTCCAGATTTTGTTAACATCTATGGTTTTTAATCTTTATAAGCCCATTCGGCCCACTAACCTTATAGTTAATCATAACCGAATAATTGAAGTCCGAATAACCTACCAATTCGATTCAGATTGGTCCTCAAACCTTAGGGCTTTGGTTCAGGGGACCCAATCGAGTTCGATCATGCAACCAATTTGATAATTTAACACCCCACAACAATGTAATTTGATCTAATCTAATTTCGAAAACGTGTCTTAACCCCACAATTCGATTTCATCAAATCCGTTAATGTTAGACTGTAATTTCTTAGGGGTTTCATCAGATAGAATATTTCGAACCTATCTATCCCATTTAATTTGAATATGATAAGCAGCAAGATCGAAAACCACAAAAAGTTTTAACTCAAGAACCTTAGATTAGGCAACCCATTTAATTCGTTATAGTTTGATAAAATTATCATGTGCTTACCCTAAATCGGAACACTCTGAATCTAACTATAATAATCAATTTGATTCTTGAACTCGTTTGTATGGAAATCCCCAAAACCGTTTTGCTCAAGAACCCTAGAATCAGATCTCTTAAAATTCGATGTTTAGAACTGAAATTGGCATGTGTTTATCCTTAGTCGAATGCTTCTGAAACTAAAGATACTGATTAATTGGATTTTCGACATCGTTTACATTGAGAACCCCAAAACGACTTTAGCACGAAACCTAATTGTTTGAACATGTATAATTCGAGAATGTAACCTTGAGTTAACATGGGGCTATGTTTATTCGGTCAATTTAGGTTGTAAAGGAATAACTTTTTACCTGAATTGATGTCGGATTGAAGTACTTCGATTTCAAGCTTGTGGTTCGGCCGACTCACGATCGAGTATTCCTTCTGTGGCTTCTCAGATGAAATTATTGTATGTCACAGGCCCTAAGGATGCCGACTAACAGTTCTAGAGTTCCAATTTTGCTAATTGTGATCAAGGTATACGGTTTTGATGTGATTACATTACGGTTTCATCTCTTGGTTATCATTTTGATTTAATTCGACGGGTTAATGATCTTATAACGTATGGAAACTGATAATAATCATTAATAGAATGATTAAGGTTAATTAATTTCGGTTTTTACTTAGTTTTAATGTGAAATTCAAACTCAGTTAATAATTTGGCCGAATTTTGACTTGTAAAAGTCAAAATTGGTCATTTTCCCCTTTTACAAGTCAAATTCTTGTAAATTGGATATTCCTAAACCTAATTTGATTAATTATACCACTTCTAATTCAATCTTGATCGATTTCGAATCATATCTGTCAATTCCTGATTAACAGGGTTAATCTGAACTTGCCGGATTGTCACTAACTGGCTAATTGAAATATTATTGGGCTTGATTAATCCCATTGGGCCTCCTAAATACCATTGGGCCTACTTTGGGCCTCATTGGGCCTACCTAGATCTCAATGGGCCTACCCTTGCCTTATTGGGCCCACATTTGCCTTGTTGGGCCTACCTTGACTCATTGGACTTACCTTGATCATTCTGGGCCTTCCTTGGCCTTACTGGGCCTTATATGTCTTCTTGGCCTGTGATCTCACCATCTTCAGTTAACAAGGTTAATCCGAAAAGTCGGATTGTCACATCATCCCCTTGTTGAAGGAATTTTCGTCCCGAAAATTAGTAAGTGTTAGGAGTAGTTAGGAAACTACTTACGAGTTTAAATCGTACGTGTTAGTGTGATTTGATCATTCTGTGTGCTTGTGTCTCACACACAAACTCTAATGCTTGCAACATCACAACTACTTGTGATAGTTCAATGTGACTGTTTGCGTGTACACTAGTTAGTTCACCTAACTGTGACTGTTTGTGTTTTGCGTGTACACTAGTTAGTTCACCTAACTGTGACTGTTTGTGTTTGATCATACCATGTTGTGTAACCTCACACATAGTGAGTGTCTGTAACTGTTTGTACTATGCAACCCCGCACATAGCAAAATGTGTGTAACTAATCATGCATGTACTACCATAACATGTAACATATGAAATGTAGCACATAAAATGTATAAATTGTAATGTAGCACAATTATTTGTAACAAAACCAATTGAGTAAAGTGTTTGTGCTTACAGTTTGAAATTTGCAGTGTTGATGTGTGAAGCATCACATCATCCCCTTGTTGAAGGAAATTTCGTCCCGAAATTTAACGTGCGCTCTCGGTGTTCGTAGTTGATGTTTTGAACAGATGAGGATACTTCTTCATCATTTGGTCTTCCCTTTCCCATGTGAATTCAGGACCACGTCTTGAATTCCATCGAACTTTGACTATTGGAATCTTGCTTTGCTTAAGTTGTTTGACCTCCCGGTCCATGATTTCTGCTGGTTCTTCAATAAATCGTAATTGTTCATCTACTTGTATTTCTTCAATGGTACAATCAATGTCTCATAAGAAAGACATTTCTTTAAATTCGATACATGAAAGACATCATGAACTCCACTGAGTTCATCCGGTAATTTGAGTTGATACGCAACCGGACCAATCCTTTTCAGAATCTCAAAAGGTCCTACGTAGCGTGGACTAAGCTTTCCGCGTTTGCCGAATCGTATCACACCTTTCCAAGGTGATACTTTTAGAAGAACTCGGTCTCCTACTTGAAATTCCAACGGTTTACGACGTTTGTCAGCATAACTCTTCTGTCGATCCCGGGCCGCTGCCATACGGTTCCGGATTTGAACTATCTTCTCTGTCGTCTCGTGCACCAGTTCAGGACCTGTTATCTGACTGTCACCAATTTCAGCCCAGCAAACTGGTGAACGACATTTGCGACCATACAAAGCTTCAAACGGTGCTGCTTGAATACTTGTATGATAACTATTGTTGTAAGAGAATTCCACTAACGGTAAGTGGTTTTCCCAGCTATCACCAAAGTCAATTACACAAGCTCGTAACATATCCTCGAGCGTTTGAATCGTTCGTTCACTTTGACCGTCGGTCTGTGGATGATAGGCGGTACTCATATCCAAGCGAGTCCCCAATGACTTATGAAGTGATTTCCAAAAGTTGGAAGTAAATCGGGCATCCCGATCTGATATGATAGAGATTGGCACGCCATGCCGTGCTACCACTTCCTTGATGTAAATGCGAGTCAGTTTGTCCATCTTATCAGTTTCTTTGATTGCTAAGAAGTGTGCAGATTTTGTTAATCGATCGACAATTACCCATATCGTATCACAACCACTCGGTGTACGGGGTAACTTAGTAATAAAGTCCATCGAAATCTGTTCCCATTTCCACATCGGTATCTCTGGTTGTTGCAGTAAACCAGATGGCTTCTGATATTCAACCTTGACTTTCGAACAAGTCAAACATTTACTAACGTACTTAGCAATATCAGCTTTCATGTGAGGCCACCAATACAGTGCCTTCAAGTCATGATACATCTTGTCTGATCCTGGATGGACTGAATACCTGGACTTGTGTGCTTCATCCATCACGAGTTCCCTTAAACTTCCATACAAAGGTGTAACATCAGTGCCGGAACCGTTACCGGAACAGTGATCTCTACAGTACATGAACAGCAAAACAGGTATGAATCATACACATTTCAATAATTTTCATATTCATATCATTTATCATTATCATGGTGAGTTGTCATAGAACAGTTTCAGACACATTTAACAGAAACACAGTTCAGAACGATGGTTCTTGAGTCGGGTAATTATCTGGCAACACAGAACCACTATGTGATTATTTGTTTAGGATTTATTATGTATAAACGTATGTGAGGTCTACGGAACAAAACACACGAATATCGTTATGTGAATGCTAAATGGACGGGTTATTCGTATAGGTGACGATCTGTACGAATATATCTGGAAGTTTAACGTTCTGAATGATATTCTATAATTAGAAAACAAGATTGAAACGTATAGTTATCGTCGTGTTCGTACGGGTGACGATCCGAACGAATGCGCGCGACGACCGTACATTTCGATTTAAACAGTTAATTAAAATTTTAAATTTTAAATAAATAAAAGATATTAGTTAATTTATTAGGAATCACAACCTAGAATAATTAAATAAATTCTATTTTATAATCGTATCGTTTTGCCGTAAAAACTACGCGAAACCGGTATTTTACGCGAAACCGAACGAGACCAACCGATCGGGTATTTTAACTCACATTTAATGTGACATAAATGCCACAACCACCACCCATCACTCTCCTCTCTCTCTCTAAATTCGTTTACCCTCTCTCTCTCTAGTTCTTCACAAGAAAACCCTATTATTTCTAAGATTTGAAGGCTTAAATCTCGTTGGATTCAAGTGTTCTAGGTGCCAAGACGTTCCTTTCAACACGAAGATCACGGAAGTACAAGTATTTCAAATTTCCATCCACGAAATCTAAGGTAAATCATCATTTTAAATTCGGTTTTATAGGGTTTTCACGAGTTCAATTGGTTTTGTTATTATAACCGGCATTAAACACTTAGAACACATAGATGAAGATGTCTTGCATATTTAGGCAACCATAGGAACAGATTTTAACAGGTTTGAGGTCTTAAGATCGAGGATGACACTCAAGGAATTTCACAGGTTCGTTAACAGAACCCGAACAGCATCAACAGAAGCTGGCCGAACCCAAGGGTTCGTTGGGCGAACCCTGCACCGAACCATCTTCTGCACCGAACCCTGGTGGGTTGGCTTCACGAGTCTGTCATCATTAAAGGATGCCTGCAACGAACCTGCATGGAGCAGCAACGAACCCTGTTGTCTGACTCACGAACCTGCCCACCTGATAGAGTCTGCAACGAACCTTGTCTCGCCTGGTCACCGAACCTTAATGCATTGTAACGAACCCTTCTATCTAAGCGAACCCTACTTAGTCGAACCTAGTAGGCACGAACCCAGGAACCATCACCTCACGAACCCGGTTACACTGCGAAATCATAGACCAACGAACCCTTCTTCCTCATGAACCTGGAACCAAACGATTACACAAGGGCCGAACCTTGAGGGTTCGTAGGAACTGGGAGGATTAGCCGAACCCTTGGTCACTAACCCAACAAGGTTCGCTGCCATGTAGGGGTATTCGGGCCAAATTGTTATAAAACCCTAAATTATCGTGATGCATGGAGATCTAAGAACAATAGAACAAGTGTAAACGATCTAGGAAATGTTAGTTGGTCTTAAAAACCTAGCATATCATGAGAAATTATCACGTAAGTTGTATGCATGGGGGTATGTGGTTATGCATGGGAATGATAACCGGGATACAAGTCATGCACACATGGAGTGTTATGATATAAAGTGTTATTGATAATTAGCAAAGGTTTACAAGTTAATTGTCGATAGCTACTAACAAATTCCCTTGTAAAATATCTATAACTTAGGCCATTAGCATATATTAATTTCCTAAGATGAGTTGCTAACATGAATAACTTGGACATTGATGTCATAAGGTTCAAACATTTTGGACCATGATCAAGTAAAAACCAAAAGGTTGTTGTTGGGCTTGAATGGGCCCAATTGGGGCCTAATTAAGCCCAACACGTATCAACTGTTTACTTAAACTTAAGTAATGACGTTTTGATAAAATAAAGGCATTGTGAATTTATTTAAAAGTTAAATTAGTAAATTTCTAAAATCTTGTTTAATTTGAAATGTAAATTGTAAATGACACCGGTTTCTTTTAAGTCTATTAAGTTAATTGTAATGGTTTGATTTAAATATTTACTTTGATTCAATTGTTTGAGGACTTGTTGAAAAAGAGACGATTTAATTGTCTGGAATTGTTTTAAAAACAAAGGAAACTCTGCCGAAATTTTCTAAAATTTAAAGGTAAGTTAGTAACTAATCATGGGAATTGGGATCATAAGAAGGGTAATTAAGATAGAGTAGATCTTAGATACACTTAGTATTAAGACATTTAGTTGCACACACAACAAGACTCAAGGTCTTAGGCACAACGACTACTACGCGTACTTATTATATTCGAATTCTTATAAAATAACTCAGGAACCGAAGAAACTTAGCTTACATACAGGAGCGCGCATTTTGTGTTAGATCAAATTACATAGCAGCACAGGTGAGTTCATTGCCCCTTTTCTAACATTTTGTTTAAAACGCGGGGCTGAGAAGCATGCGTAAACTGTTTATTTAAATTGTTTACTTGAATGCTTTTAAATTATATGTTTTACATATATATAAATGTTATCCTAGATCATGTCTAGGAAGATTTTATGCAGGTTATTAACTGATTTACTTATATATTAAGTGAATAATCAAGTTAAACTAAACTTTTCAATAAGTCAAAACATTTCAAACAAATCAAACTAGACATTTTGACAAAACAAGTGGGTGAATTCAAGGGATCAAAACAAACATTTTGACAAATCAAGTGGGTGAATTCAAGGAATCAAATCAAACATTTTGACAAAACAAGTGTGGGACATCAAGACATCAATAAAACAATCTTTGCAAAGACAACAATCAATGTTCTACAAACCAAGTGTTTGTTGAACAATGAATCAAGTGTACAACCGATCAATGAATCTTGTATTCTATGATCAACACATCAAGTACATCTTGTGACAGAATCAGACGATCATTAAATCATTTTTAAGGGAAAGTCTGGGAAATATCAGAGATAACATACGCCAAAAACATTGACGAAACATAAAATCCTGCATTTCAAGAAGTCCTAGCTAGACCGTTTGACTTGTAGGTCGTATGTTTGAGGATATTTACAGTTTCCCTAACTACTAAGTACCTAGATTGACAGACTAGTCTACTCGAGTATGACCAAAGGCCCCAATCATAAGGACTTAGATTTTATTAAATGTTTACTTACTTGTTTAATTAAGCATTTATAACTGTTTATACAATTGTGTGGTTGATCATATTGTATGATGAACTTAAGGAATCAACAGGGATTTCAAATGATTGTAATGACAGGAACAATAAACAGAGGTACATATGGGATTGTGTTAAGGGTAAAAATGCTTAATTATCATTAACAACAGTGTCATATGTGAATTAGTATGTGGTGGGATGTTGGCTGGGCGGGCGGTAAGTTCGACCCTACATATGCCCTATATATAAGCATACCGATTTGGATATTACATGTGAAGTTAATGAGGTTAAGGTCTTTACCGAAAGAGGTTTACAAATCGTTTTCAATTACTAAAATATATGAACTCACCAACCATGTGTTGATTTTGTTTTTGCATGACTTCTCAGGTGACGAACAGGTTAATTAAGAAGTCATTTCTTTTGGACTAGGACTTCATATAGAAGACTAGTATTTTGGACCTGCATACTTTTGAAGACATCATTATACACATTATTTTGTATATCTGGTGCAAATACAAGATAGTTATTTATTGATGTTACAATAGATTTACATTGTTAAATTATAAACGATACTGCTGTAATTTAACTTTGTAATTCTATTATATTTAGCATTTCTCATTTACATCATGTGCAATGTAGACAATCTGATCACTTCGATTATCACTCACGATATCGCGCCCCGGGAACCTTCCGCCCGTCGGGGAAACCCGATCCTACCCCGCCGGCTCGGGGTGTGACAGATTGGTATCAGAGCCATGGTTATAGAGAAATATAGGTCACTTATTTAAATGGTTTGGCCTAGACTATAACCTAGGGACCCTGCATGTAGAGAAAGTAGGACTTAAGACTTATTTGCATATTGTCTTCTGTATTCGATCATTGCACTAACCGATGACTTTATTGGTTATGATCAGAATGCCTCCACGAAGACAACCTCCTTTGATACAGCTACCACCACAAGACTTGGCTCCACACTCCTCCACACCGTCTCCGAATGACTCTCCACCACCACCTCCTCCACCTCCTCCTCCCCCTCCTCCATTGATTACTCAAGCATCTGGTTCGGGCACAGTACCGACCATGGATCCTGCTACTATCGCTCTGGTGACGTTACTGAGTAGCCAGATGACGAATCAGATGAAAGAAGCTATACCGGAGATGTTCCTTCGTCTTCGTAATGAGATTCTCAATACTGGCAACACATCAGGGGAAGCCAGTGGAAACACTGGGGATTCATCTCACTACTCCTACAAGTCCTTTGTAGGATGTAAACCACCCAGTTTTAGCGGGTCTGAAGGCGCCGTTGGATTAATCCAATGGATTGAGAAGATTGAGGCAACATTGGATCTTTGCAGCTGCCCCGAACACCACAAGGTCCGCTACTCCGCGGGAACATTCAACAAACGGGCGCTGACCTGGTGGAATGGTCAGATCAACGCCCGAGGAAGTGAAGAAGCTATGGCAATGTCATGGGAAGACTTCAAAGCACTGCTACGAACAGAATTCTGCCCCAAGAATGAGCTGCAAAAGTTGGAGGTTGAACTATCCAACCATGTGATGAAGGGGGCTGATCACATGGGGTACACTACTCGTTATCACGAGTTAGTTGCTTTGGTGCCAGACATGGTACCAACCTTAGAGAAGAGGATAGACAGATATGTGGGTGGACTTCCCGCCTGCATTCAGGGCATGGTTGTTTCAGCCAACCCTACTACTGTTGAATCTGCAGTGAGACTGTCTGGGAAACTCACTGACCTCATGGTAGCCTCTGGAGTCCTAAAGAAAGAGGCTGAACCCAGCAAGAACAAAGCTGAATTTTCAAAGAAACCCCACCACCATCAAAAGAAGAAACAGAAGACCATCAAGAACTACACGGTGGCCACACCTCTCCAACAAGTAACAGCAGCACCACAAAACCCCAACCGCAAGCCTTACACTGGCACGTTTCCTTTGTGTGCCAAGTGTCAGTATCATCACCCTGCTGACGCTCCGTGTAAACATTGCACAGGATGTGGAAGAAAGGGCCATTGGGTCCAATACTGTAGGATGACACCTAACCAAGCAGTCAACAATGCTGCTTTGGCTCTTCCTCCACCAGCAAATCAGAACAATGGTGGATGCTATAATTGTGGCGAACAAGGCCACTTTGCGAAGAACTGCCCAAAGAAGGCTCAACCAGCAGTTCAAGCACCCCGTGGACGAGCATTTGCTATCGGAGCACCAGCTGCACGCCAGGACCCAAATGTGGTCACTGGTACGTTTCTCTTACATGACTTTTATGCATCTGTCTTATTTGATACTGGAGCGGATCAGAGTTTTATCTCTACCGACTTTGCATGTCAACTAGATTCCATAGAGGAACAGTTAGACTCCCCTTACATTATAGAAGTAGCTAACGGGAAACAGATCACAGTTAGTACAGTTTATAGGAACTGCCCATTGACACTAAATGATTATACATTTACCATCGATTTGATACCGATGGAGCTGGGTAGTTTTGACATCATTGTTGGAATGGATTGGCTTTCATCTAACCGAGTGGAAGTCATCTGTTCTGAGAAGCTGCTTCGAATTCCATTGCCGAGTGATCGTGTATTGGAAGTTAAAGGGGATCAAGCAAAGCGAAGTGTCAAAATCATTTCTTGCATAAAGGCGCGTAAGTGTCTACAGAAGCGGTGCATAGCATTCCTGGCTCATGTGGTGGAAAAAGAGAAAGACAAGAAGAAGATTCAAGATGTACCAGTAGTGAAAGAATATCCTGAAGTATTCCCCGAAGACCTACCTGGTTTGCCACCTGCGCGACCGGTAGAATTTCGTATTGACTTAATTCCTGGAGCAACTCCTGTTGCTAAATCTCCTTACAGGTTAGCACCTTCAGAGATGCAGGAATTGTCTAATCAATTACAGGAGCTGTTGGATAAAGGCTTTATTAGACCGAGCTACTCACCTTGGGGAGCTCCGGTCTTATTCGTGAAAAAGAAAGACGGGTCGTTCAGAATGTGCATAGATTACCGTGAACTGAACAAACTAACCATCAAGAATCGGTATCCATTACCGAGGATTGATGATTTGTTTGACCAACTGCAAGGAGCTCAATACTTCTCCAAGATTGACCTGCGGTCCGGATATCATCAGTTGAGAGTTCAAGATGAAGACATACCGAAAACGGCCTTCCGAACAAGGTATGGGCATTATGAATTTATGGTGATGCCCTTCGGATTGACAAATGCACCAGCAGTTTTCATGGATCTCATGAACCGAGTGTGCAAGCCGTACTTGGATCAGTTTGTCATTGTCTTTATCGATGACATACTGATTTATTCCAAGACCAAAACAGAACATGAGCAACACCTTAGAAAGATCTTGGAGCTGTTGAAAGAAGAGAAACTCTATGCCAAATTCTCCAAATGTGAGTTTTGGCTAAGAGAAGTTCAATTTCTGGGTCATGTGGTCAACAGCGAGGGAATTCATGTAGACCCTGCCAAGATTGAAGCGATAAAGAATTGGGACACTCCGAAGACACCGACGGAGATACGGTCTTTTCTGGGATTGGCGGGTTATTACAGAAGGTTTATCTCAAACTTTTCTAAGATAGCCTTGCCTCTCACTAAGCTAACCCAGAAAAGCGAACCGTTTGTCTGGGAGCGGAAACAGGAAGATGCTTTTCAGACATTGAAACAGAAACTGTGTGATGCTCCAATTCTATCTCTCCCAGAGGGCTGTGATGACTTTGTTGTGTACTGCGATGCTTCCCATCAGGGACTCGGTTGTGTGTTAATGCAACGGGACAAAGTCATAGCCTATGCATCAAGACAGTTAAAGATTCATGAGAAGAATTACACTACTCATGATCTTGAACTGGGAGCAGTAATCTTCGCCTTGAAGATTTGGAGACATTACTTATATGGCACCAAGTGTACCATATTCACTGATCACAAAAGTCTGCAGCACATCTTTGATCAGAAGGAGCTCAACATGCGACAGCGCCGTTGGGTTGAACTTCTAAATGATTATGATTGTGTGATCAAATACCATCCGGGAAAGGCGAACGTTGTAGCCGATGCCTTGAGCCGGAAAGAACGGGTCAAACCCCTACGTGTTAGGGCAATGGGGATAACCGTGCAGACCAGTTTAAGTGACAAGATTGTTCAAGCACAGCAAGAAGCACTAGACCGAGATAATCTGAAGAGGGAACTTGATTGCGGAGCAGAGAAACAGTTTGACACAAAGTCCGATGGAATGATCTACTACAAGGAACGTATATGGATCCCTGCGGTAGATGAATTGAGGAAACTCATCTTTGATGAAGCACACAAGACTAAATACTCTGTCCATCCGGGCGCTGATAAAATGTACCAAGACTTGCGTGGATTTTATTGGTGGCCGGGAATGAAGAAGGACATAGCCGAATATGTCGGTCAATGTCTAACGTGTGCGAAGGTAAAGGCGGAACACCAAAGACCGTCCGGTCTATTGGAACAGCCTGAGATTCCGCTCTGGAAGTGGGAACAAATAGCTATGGATTTCATTACCAAGCTACCCCGCACTTCCAGTGGTCACGATACAATTTGGGTGATCATTGACCGTTTAACAAAATCTGCTCATTTCTTGCCTATGCGTGAGAACTTCACCATGGATAAGTTGGCAAAATTATACATCAACGAGATAGTGGTACGCCACGGTGTGCCATTGTCTGTTATTTCTGATCGAGATAGCAGATTCACATCAAGGTTTTGGCAATCATTACAGAAATCTCTAGGGACACAGTTGAATCTGAGTACAGCTTACCACCCACAAACGGATGGCCAAAGCGAACGTACTATCCAAACCCTAGAGGACATGTTGAGAACCTGTGTTCTAGACTTCGGTGGGAATTGGGATTCCCATTTGCCACTGATTGAGTTCTCCTACAATAACAGTTACCACAGCAGTATCGGATGTGCGCCATTCGAGGCCCTTTATGGTCGGAAATGCCGATCACCGATCTGTTGGACTGAAATTGGGGATAACCGAATAACTGGGCCAGAACTAATCCAAGAAACCACTGACAAGATAGCTCAGATTCAAAGAAGACTACAAGCAACAAGGAGCAGACAAAAGAGCTACGCCGACAAACGGCGCAAGCCGTTGGAATTCCAAGTGGGAGATCGTGTAATGTTGAAGGTATCCCCATGGAAAGGCGTTGTACGCTTTGGAAAGAAAGGCAAATTAGCACCACGATACGTGGGACCGTTCGAGATCATCGAACGTATAGGTCCTGTAGCCTATCGACTGAGGTTACCAGATGAACTCAGTGGTGTGCATGATGTGTTTCACGTCTCAAACTTAAAGAAATGCCTTGCTGACGAGTCTCTCGTCATTCCAATCGAAGAGATTCAAGTCGATGAACAGTTACATTTCATTGAAGAACCTTTAGAGATTATGGATCGCAAGGTTAAACAACTGAGGCGAAGCCGTATTCCTATTGTAAAAGTTCGATGGAATTCAAGACGCGGGCCCGAGTTCACTTGGGAACGTGAAGATCACATGAAGTTAAAGTATCCCCAACTGTTTGAAGAGGAAGCTGTACCTGATAACAACTCTTAAATTTCGGGACGAAATTTTCTCTAACAAGGGGAGACTGTAACATCAGTGCCGGAACCGTTACCGGAACAGTGATCTCTACAGTACATGAACAGCAAAACAGGTATGAATCATACACATTTCAGTAATTTTCATATTCATATCATTTATCATTATCATGGTGAGTTGTCATAGAACAGTTTCAGACACATTTAACAGAAACACAGTTCAGAACGATGGTTCTTGAGTCGGGTAATTATCTGGCAACACAGAACCACTATGTGATTATTTGTTTAGGATTTATTATGTATAAACGTATGTGAGGTCTACGGAACAAAACACACGAATATCGTTATGTGAATGCTAAATGGACGGGTTATTCGTATAGGTGACGATCTGTACGAATATATCTGGAAGTTTAACGTTCTGAATGATATTCTATAATTAGAAAACAAGATTGAAACGTATAGTTATCGTCGTGTTCGTACGGGTGACGATCCGAACGAATGCGCGCGACGACCGTACATTTCGATTTAAACAGTTAATTAAAATTTTAAATTTTAAATAAATAAAAGATATTAGTTAATTTATTAGGAATCACAACCTAGAATAATTAAATAAATTCTATTTTATAATCGTATCGTTTTGCCGTAAAAACTACGCGAAACCGGTATTTTACGCGAAACCGAACGAGACCAACCGATCGGGTATTTTAACTCACATTTAATGTGACATAAATGCCACAACCACCACCCATCACTCTCCTCTCTCTCTCTAAATTCGTTTACCCTCTCTCTCTCTAGTTCTTCACAAGAAAACCCTATTATTTCTAAGATTTGAAGGCTTAAATCTCGTTGGATTCAAGTGTTCTAGGTGCCAAGACGTTCCTTTCAACACGAAGATCACGGAAGTACAAGTATTTCAAATTTCCATCCACGAAATCTAAGGTAAATCATCATTTTAAATTCGGTTTTATAGGGTTTTCACGAGTTCAATTGGTTTTGTTATTATAACCGGCATTAAACACTTAGAACACATAGATGAAGATGTCTTGCATATTTAGGCAACCATAGGAACAGATTTTAACAGGTTTGAGGTCTTAAGATCGAGGATGACACTCAAGGAATTTCACAGGTTCGTTAACAGAACCCGAACAACATCAACAGAAGCTGGCCGAACCCAAGGGTTCGTTGGGCGAACCCTGCACCGAACCATCTTCTGCACCGAACCCTGGTGGGTTGGCTTCACGAGTCTGTCATCATTAAAGGATGCCTGCAACGAACCTGCATGGAGCAGCAACGAACCCTGTTGTCTGACTCACGAACCTGCCCACCTGATAGAGTCTGCAACGAACCTTGTCTCGCCTGGTCACCGAACCTTAATGCATTGTAACGAACCCTTCTATCTAAGAGAACCCTACTTAGTCGAACCTAGTAGGCACGAACCCAGGAACCATCACCTCACGAACCCGGTTACACTGCGAAATCATAGACCAACGAACCCTTCTTCCTCATGAACCTGGAACCAAACGATTACACAAGGGCCGAACCTTGAGGGTTCGTAGGAACTGGGAGGATTAGCCGAACCCTTGGTCACTAACCCAACAAGGTTCGCTGCCATGTAGGGGTATTCGGGCCAAATTGTTATAAAACCCTAAATTATCGTGATGCATGGAGATCTAAGAACAATAGAACAAGTGTAAACGATCTAGGAAATGTTAGTTGGTCTTAAAAACCTAGCATATCATGAGAAATTATCACGTAAGTTGTATGCATGGGGGTATGTGGTTATGCATGGGAATGATAACCGGGATACAAGTCATGCACACATGGAGTGTTATGATATAAAGTGTTATTGATAATTAGCAAAGGTTTACAAGTTAATTGTCGATAGCTACTAACAAATTCCCTTGTAAAATATCTATAACTTAGGCCATTAGCATATATTAATTTCTTAAGATGAGTTGCTAACATGAATAACTTGGACATTGATGTCATAAGGTTCAAACATTTTGGACCATGATCAAGTAAAAACCAAAAGGTTGTTGTTGGGCCTGAATGGGCCCAATTGGGGCCTAATTAAGCCCAACACGTATCAACTGTTTACTTAAACTTAAGTAATGACGTTTTGATAAAATAAAGGCATTGTGAATTTATTTAAAAGTTAAATTAGTAAATTTCTAAAATCTTGTTTAATTTGAAATGTAAATTGTAAATGACACCGGTTTCTTTTAAGTCTATTAAGTTAATTGTAATGGTTTGATTTAAATATTTACTTTGATTCAATTGTTTGAGGACTTGTTGAAAAAGAGACGATTTAATTGTCTGGAATTGTTTTAAAAACAAAGGAAACTCTGCCGAAATTTTCTAAAATTTAAAGGTAAGTTAGTAACTAATCATGGGAATTGGGATCATAAGAAGGGTAATTAAGATAGAGTAGATCTTAGATACACTTAGTATTAAGACATTTAGTTGCACACACAACAAGACTCAAGGTCTTAGGCACAACGACTACTACGCGTACTTATTATATTCGAATTCTTATAAAATAACTCAGGAACCGAAGAAACTTAGCTTACATACAGGAGCGCGCATTTTGTGTTAGATCAAATTACATAGCAGCACAGGTGAGTTCATTGCCCCTTTTCTAACATTTTGTTTAAAACGCGGGGCTGAGAAGCATGCGTAAACTGTTTATTTAAATTGTTTACTTGAATGCTTTTAAATTATATGTTTTACATATATATAAATGTTATCCTAGATCATGTCTAGGAAGATTTTATGCAGGTTATTAACTGATTTACTTATATATTAAGTGAATAATCAAGTTAAACTAAACTTTTCAATAAGTCAAAACATTTCAAACAAATCAAACTAGACATTTTGACAAAACAAGTGGGTGAATTCAAGGGATCAAAACAAACATTTTGACAAATCAAGTGGGTGAATTCAAGGAATCAAATCAAACATTTTGACAAAACAAGTGTGGGACATCAAGACATCAATAAAACAATCTTTGCAAAGACAACAATCAATGTTCTACAAACCAAGTGTTTGTTGAACAATGAATCAAGTGTACAACCGATCAATGAATCTTGTATTCTATGATCAACACATCAAGTACATCTTGTGACAGAATCAGACGATCATTAAATCATTTTTAAGGGAAAGTCTGGGAAATATCAGAGATAACATACGCCAAAAACATTGACGAAACATAAAATCCTGCATTTCAAGAAGTCCTAGCTAGACCGTTTGACTTGTAGGTCGTATGTTTGAGGATATTTACAGTTTCCCTAACTACTAAGTACCTAGATTGACAGACTAGTCTACTCGAGTATGACCAAAGGCCCCAATCATAAGGACTTAGATTTTATTAAATGTTTACTTACTTGTTTAATTAAGCATTTATAACTGTTTATACAATTGTGTGGTTGATCATATTGTATGATGAACTTAAGGAATCAACAGGGATTTCAAATGATTGTAATGACAGGAACAATAAACAGAGGTACATATGGGATTGTGTTAAGGGTAAAAATGCTTAATTATCATTAACAACAGTGTCATATGTGAATTAGTATGTGGTGGGATGTTGGCTGGGCGGGCGGTAAGTTCGACCCTACATATGCCCTATATATAAGCATACCGATTTGGATATTACATGTGAAGTTAATGAGGTTAAGGTCTTTACCGAAAGAGGTTTACAAATCGTTTTCAATTACTAAAATATATGAACTCACCAACCATGTGTTGATTTTGTTTTTGCATGACTTCTCAGGTGACGAACAGGTTAATTAAGAAGTCATTTCTTTTGGACTAGGACTTCATATAGAAGACTAGTATTTTGGACCTGCATACTTTTGAAGACATCATTATACACATTATTTTGTATATCTGGTGCAAATACAAGATAGTTATTTATTGATGTTACAATAGATTTACATTGTTAAATTATAAACGATACTGCTGTAATTTAACTTTGTAATTCTATTATATTTAGCATTTCTCATTTACATCATGTGCAATGTAGACAATCTGATCACTTCGATTATCACTCACGATATCGCGCCCCGGGAACCTTCCGCCCGTCGGGGAAACCCGATCCTACCCCGCCGGCTCGGGGTGTGACAAAAGGTATCCACAGTCGATCAATGAAATAATGAATTCCATCAGACTTGACATCCAACTGTGTTTCCATCCCTCGTAAAGATTCCTGTACCAAGTTTTCCGTTTTCAAGGCCTCGAGTTGAGCACTGCGTACCTTGTCAGGTAAGTCAGTATGTATTGTCATCATAAGTGCACGAACCCGTCTTGTTGATGTGTCTTTTCTGCTTAAAGCATCAGCTACCACATTAGCTTTTCCCGGGTGATACTTAATCGCACACTCATAATCGTTCAACAACTCAACCCATCGTCGTTGTCTCATATTAAGCTCCTTCTGATCAAAGATATGTTGCAAGCTCTTATGATCAGTGTAAATAGTACACTTAGTTCCATACAGATAATGCCTCCAAATCTTCAAAGCAAAAACCACTGCTCCTAATTCCAAGTCATGAGTAGTGTAATTCTTTTCGTGTGTTCGTAGTTGTCTGGAAGCATAAGCAATCACTTTATCACGTTGCATCAACACACATCCCAAACCTTGTGCAGATGCATCACAATACACCACGAAGTCTTCCGTCCCTTCTGGTAAGGACAGAATCGGTGCACTGCAGAGTTTCTGTTTCAATAACTGGAATGCAGCTTTCTGTTTATCCGTCCAGTTATACTTTGTCCCCTTATACGTAAGAGCTGTAAGTGGTTGAGCGATCTTTGAGAAACCTTCAATGAATCGTCGATAATAACCCCCCAAACCAAGGAACTGTCGTACCTCGGTAGGGGTCTTTGGTGCTTCCCAATTCTTAATCGCCTCAATCTTCGCTGGATCAACATGTATACCCTTTTCATTAACTATATGCCCCAAGAATTGTACTTCTCGCATCCAGAAATCACATTTCGAGAACTTAGCGTACAATTGTTCCTGTTTCAATAATTCCAATAGTAATCGAAGATGTTCAGCGTGTTCTTCTTCAGACTGTGAATAGATGAGAATGTCATCGATGAAAACAATGACAAACTTATCAAGATAAGGTTTACAAACACGATTCATGAGATCCATGAATACAGCTGGAGCGTTTGTCAACCCAAATGGCATGACCAAGAACTCATAATGGCCATAGCGTGTCCTGAATGCTGTCTTCGGGATATCCTCCTCCTGAACTCTTAGTTGATGATAACCCGATCTGAGATCAATCTTCGAGTAGTAACTCGAACCTTGCAACTGATCAAACAGATCGTCAATTCTGGGTAACGGATACCGGTTCTTGATAGTAACCTTGTTCAATTCCCGGTAATCGATACACATACGGAAAGTTCCGTCCTTCTTCTTTACAAACAAAACTGGAGCTCCCCACGGTGAAAAACTAGGTCGTATGAAACCCTTATCCAACAACTCTTGCAATTGTGTAGATAATTCTTGCATCTCTGACGGTGCAAGTCGATAAGGCGCTCTAGCTATCGGTGCTGCATCTGGTGTAAGATCGAT
The DNA here is from genome assembly GCA_009363875.1 of Mikania micrantha. Taxonomy (NCBI): domain Eukaryota; kingdom Viridiplantae; phylum Streptophyta; class Magnoliopsida; order Asterales; family Asteraceae; genus Mikania; species Mikania micrantha. The sequence continues at coordinate 22,379 of SZYD01002640.1, forward strand.
TCGGAATTCCACCTGTCTGATAGGCGGTAATCCCGGCAAGTCTTCTGGAAACACCTCCGGAAATTCACAGACTACTGGTATATCTTCAATCTTTTTCTCAGCTACCGGCTTTTCAGTTATAAGTGCTATAACTGCCGTATGACCTTTACGCAGACATTTGTGTGCTTTCATACAAGATATGAGACGCAGTGGCGTACTGCTCTTCTCGCCTTGTACATACAATGTCTCTCCCTGCGAAAGAGGTATGCGAACAATCTTTTCATGGCATATGATTTCAGCCTGGTGTTTGGACAACTAGTCCATACCAATGACCACATCAAAACTACCTAAGGCAATAGGCATAAGATCAATCTCTAATGTTTGACCCATCAAATCAAGGATACATCCCTTAAAAATATTTTCCACTACTATCAACTTACCATCAGCTAATTCCACAGTGTATGGACTATCTAAGGCAATGGGACTAACATTTAGCAACTTAGCAAGTGAACTAGATACAAAACTCCGGTCGGCACCAGTGTCAAATAACATAGAGGCATAGTGATTATTTAAGAAGAACGTACCCGTAACAATGTTGGGATCCTCCCGTGCTTGACGTCCTCCAATCACAAACGCCCTGCCCCTAGCACCATTGTTGTTGTTGTTATTGTTATTGTTGTTGTTGGTGCCATTACCATTACCGTTGCCATTACCATTGCCATTGACATTATTGTCCCCACCTTTCTTGAGTTGTGGGCAATCTTTCTTAAAATGCCCCATTTTGCCACACTCAAAACAACCCTTCTGTGCGTTGTTCTGGTTATTATTCTGGTTGTTGTGGTTGTTCTGTAGCTCCCCGCGACAATCCTTAGCCGCATGTCCAATCTTGCCACACCTTTGGCACCTAGCTCTATCACACTGATTACCTGCATGATGATACCCACACCTGTTGCACTTGGGGTGTTTACCAATATAACCCCCCGATGATGACGATTGCTGACCACTGCTTGAATTATGATAAGACTTGTTTGAGTCTTGCTTCCGGTTTTGCTGATATGATTGTTGGTTGTGACCCTTGGAGTTGTTACCTTCCCACTTTCTTTTATGGTCTCCCACCTTGGTAGCAGATGTTCGTTTAGGCAGAGTCCCCTGTAATACTGCCTGATCAGTAAGCTGATGTGCTAAACGAACAGCTTGTTGAATGGTGGTGGGATTTGCTGAAGTAACCAACCCCTGAATCTGAGGCACTAGTCCTCCAATGTATCTTTCAATCCACTTGCTGGCTGGAGTAGCCGTGTGTGGTAGAAGTCTGGCCAATTCATGTGACCGGGTCGTGTACTCTTCAATATTTGATCCCTCCATCTTGAGGTGCCAGTATTCTTCCTCTAGTTTTTGCATCTCACTACGAGGACAGTACTCCTCCTGCATTAAAGTTTTGAAGCCATTCCAAGTCAAGGCATTAGCCTCCCCCAATTCCAAAGTCTGAACATTTGAGTTCCACCAAGTTAATGCTGGACCCTCCAATGTTCCCGTAGCAAACTTCACCTTGCTCTCGTCAGGGCAGTTGCACATCTCGAACACAGATTCTGCCTTTTCAATCCATCGAAGGAGTCCTATGGCCCCCTCCGACCCTTTGAAGTTGTGTGGTTTACAGTCCAAGAACATCTTGAACGTGCATAACTGTGGGTTAACCAGTCCCCCTGCCGGACCCTGTGGCCCTGTGGTGTGTGTCTGAGCATATTGTGCGATTGCCTCTGCGACTCTGTTATTGATTAGCTCGTTGAGCTCAGCAACTGTCATGTGAACGTTCTCGTTGGCCATCATCTTCCTAATTAAAAAAAATGTTAGAGCGTTATCAAAATCCAATGTGACATGTGTAAGCAAACAACAAACACAACATGTAATATATAAATCAACACAACTGTTGGAAATAAATAATAGCTTTTCAATAGATAGAAATTTTGATTTGAGTACAATACTTTTGAAATCAAAACATAATTTTCCAAACATCTAGTGTAGGAACACAACCCGTTCCTAATAAGTTTTAACAAAACAAGGAAACTCAATCATCCTCAACAGAGGATTCAGGATCAGAATCAACAACTGGTGCTGGTTCTTCCTCTTCCTCCTCTTCATTGTCTGAGGCTACTAAATCCTCTAAGGCTTCTATTTTGCCCTCCAAGATCTCAGCTCGGTTCTCTGAAGCTTCAAGACGATCAATCAAGTTAATCATCTCATCCCGCATATCATGAACCAGATGGGCAAGTTCCTCTTGCCTCTCATTAGCATCCCATAGTTCCTGAGAGTTTTGTGCGATCCTGTCTTAAGCCTCATACAAATCCTCGCGCAGTTTGGCGATCTCCTCAGCGTCAGTCCTTTGCCTCTTAGGCTCCGGAATATCCAATACTGGTGGTGGATGTGTAGAAGGTCCCTCAGCAGGGATCTGCTGAGTGCCCTCCACTGGCTCCTCCTCCGGATCCTCCTCCGGGTCCTCATCCGGATCCTCCTCTGGATCCTCTTCTGGATCCTCCTCCGGATCCTCCTCGGGGTCCTCGTCTGGATCCTCCTCCGGATCTGAGTCATCCCTCTCATATGATGGAGGAGATGGAATAGGTGGTGGTGGTGGTGATGACGGTGGTGCTGGAACTATCGGTGTCTCGTCCTCAGAATCATCAATATAAATGTAAGGTACTGATGATGATGCCATGCCTGTTACATAATACCATATGTAAGTGCAGTGCCATGGAATGTGTAAACAAGTCAATTACATAATGTCATATGTAATTTCTAAGTATTATGTGTAAACATATGTGTCTAATGTCTAACAGTCATAGTCTAAGTCTACAAATGCAAACCTAGTTCGCTATAACCAATGTCTCTGATACCAATCTGTCACACCCCAAACTTTCAACTAACGGAATCATACCGTTTGGGAACGTGAAAAACCAGGATCTCAGATCATTAGACATAACGAAGACCTCTATATGAATTTCAAATCATACTTTAGTCTTAAAAACATAACATCAGAGTTTTCAAAAATTGCGGAAACGTTTAAAACCAATAACAGTTGTAATATGTAAATTACAAAACCAAATCCTCAAATGTGTAATTTAAAAAATAAATGTAAAACATGCATGCGACTCTATCTCCTAGTCCATGCCAGCTTTGTTGCGCACCTTAGCGTCCTGAGAAAACATGTAAATCAAGTCAACACAAAGGTTGGTGCATAACACAGGTTTTAAGCATTCACAATGTTCAAAACAACAGTTGAATATCAAGTTTGTAGATAACATAATCACACATGCACAGTCATGATAGCTAGTCATATAAACTATTTACATAATTGGTCGACACCGAAACTGACGAATTGCCATGCTATAGCATGTTTTTGCCTTGCCACTATTGTCTAGCACAACAATAGTAAAATGTGTTTGGTCAGTTAAACACTTGCGTAGATCCCATCTACCAAGTGAGGTTTGTCAAACCTAATAGATCTATTTCCAACTACCACGCTTTGCGTTATAGCAAACTAAACGGTTCGAGGTGTGTAAGGACTTTCAAATTGCTATGTTGTCACAAAATGTAAACAGCTAACTCATGCAAGTGATATGTATCTAAAAATAGTTTGTTGCACATGTTTTCTCCCCCAAAACAGTTTAAAATAAGAAAGGGGCCGTGTACGCACCTTTGAGTATTGCAGAATGATCAAATATGTGAACTTGCGTAGAAAATCCTCTTACGAAGGATCTGTGTTTAAACAATAACGTTGTGTTATTCGAATAATCGTTTTGTGCTTGAAATCACATATGCGTCAACACACATATGTTGGATTTGTTAAGAATGTGCATACGTATATACGCGTGCCTTTGAAATCGTTTAAATAAAATCATATTTGATTTTATTTAAATAACCGTAATTATACGCGATTTCGTTTTCGGATTAAAATATGAATTTTATTATTCTAATACGTTCAGGATTTAGTTACGGTTCCAACGCAACTTGAACGGGTTAACTCGGAGTTCGTACGCGAAAGTTATGACAAAAATACTAAAATGGTTTAAAAAACCCAAAAACCGGCAGAGGCCGGGTTCGAACCCGCGACCTCCACCTCTTAGTACAATCACCTCACCACTTCATCTATTCCAGATTTTGTTAACATCTATGGTTTTTAATCCTTATAAGCCCATTCGGCCCACTAACCTTATAGTTAATCATAACCGAATAATTGAAGTCCGAATAACCTACCAATTCGATTCAGATTGGTCCTCAAACCTTAGGGCTTTGGTTCAGGGGACCCAATCGAGTTCGATCATGCAACCAATTTGATAATTTAACACCCCACAGCAATGTAATTTGATCTAATCTAATTTCGAAACGTGTCTTAACCCCACAATTCGATTTCATCAAATCCGTTAATGTTAGACTGTAATTTCTTAGGGGTTTCATCAGATAGAATATTTCGAACCTATCTATCCCATTTAATTTGAATATGATAAGCAGCAAGATCGAAAACCCCAAAAAGTTTTAACTCAAGAACCTTAGATTAGGCAACCCATCAATTCGTTATAGTTTGATAAAATTATCATGTGCTTACCCTAAATCGGAACACTCTGAATCTAACTATAATAATCAATTTGATTCTTGAATTCGTTTGTATGGAAATCCCCAAAACCGTTTTGCTCAAGAACCCTAGAATCAGATCTCTTAAAATTCGATGTTTAGAACTGAAATTGGCATGTGTTTATCCTTAGTCGAATGCTTCTGAAACTAAAGACACTGATTAATTGGATTTTCGACATCGTTTACATTGAGAACCCCAAAACGACTTTAGCACGAACCCTAATTGTTTGAACATGTATAATTCGAGAATGTAACCTTGAGTTAACATGGGGCTATGTTTATTCGGTCAATTTAGGTTGTAAAGGAATAACTTTTTACCTGAATTGATGTCGGATTGAAGTAGTTCGATTTCAAGCTTGTGGTTCGGCCGACTCACGATCGAGTATTCCTTCTGTGGCTTCTCAGATGAAATTATTGTATGTCACAGGCCCTAAGGATGCCGACTAACAGTTCTAGAGTTCCAATTTTGCTAATTGTGATCAAGGTATACGGTTTTGATTTGATTACATTACGGTTTCATCTCTTGGTTATCATTTTGATTTAATTCGACGGGTTAATGATCTTATAACGTATGGAAACTGATAATAATCATTAATAGAATGATTAAGGTTAATTAATTTCGGTTTTTACTTAGTTTTAATGTGAAATTCAAACTCAGTTAATAATTTGGCCGAATTTTGACTTGTAAAAGTCAAAATTGGTCATTTTCCCCTTTTACAAGTCAAATTCTTGTAAATTGGATATTCCTAAACCTAATTTGATTAATTATACCACTTCTAATTCAATCTTGATCGATTTCGAATCATATCTGTCAATTCCTGATTAACAGGGTTAATCTGAACTTGCCGGATTGTCACTAACTGGCTAATTGAAATATTATTGGGCTTGATTAATCCCATTGGGCCTCCTAAATACCATTGGGCCTACTTTGGGCCTCATTGGGCCTACCTAGATCTCAATGGGCCTACCCTTGCCTTATTGGGCCCACATTTGCCTTGTTGGGCCTACCTTGACTCATTGGACTTACCTTGATCATTCTGGGCCTTCCTTGGCCTTACTGGGCCTTATATGTCTTCTTGGCCTGTGATCTCACCATCTTCAGTTAACAAGGTTAATCCGAAAAGTCGGATTGTCACATAATGCACCTATGTTACAAATGTGTTACATATTAACACCAATCTTTGTTATACTAAGTTACATATGTTTTACGTGGAACAACTATATTACATATGCTTTACATATAAATTACATTCATTACACATAATAATACAACGATTTTACCCATGTTTTACATATAGTTTTTAGTGGAGGGGAGCCTAGCGCCTAGCCAGCCTCCTAGGCCGCATAATAACAAATACAAAGATGTTACCAATGTTTTTACCTTTTTTAGTCTTTTTTTTTTAATTCTTTACACTTTTGACCCCTGTAAATGAACCAAATGTTTAGCAATCAAGTAAAACGTTCGTTCATGAAAGTTTGTTTAGTAAATAAACGAACATGAACACACGTCCCATTTGTTCATTTACGTTTGTGAACGTTCGTTTATTTTACCGGAATTTTAATTTATTTATTAACTGAAATGGGTTAATATCAATCCAACTTTACAATTCATTTGTTCGTTCATGTTTGTTTAACTATTTTTGTTCAATAATGGTTGTTTTGTTTCTTTAGTCATGTTCGTTTATGTTTGTTTAGTTATGTCCGTTTACATATGTTCGTCTATGTTTGTGAACCATTCATGTATAGTATTAACGAACCAACATAAACGAACACGAACACACTAAGTTTATTAACGAACGAACACGAACAAGAAAACCCTGCTCGTTTAAATGTTTGTGTTCCCTATATATGCAGCCGCCTAGGCCGCATCATAACAAATGTAACGATGTTAACAATGTTTTTTAGGTCGTGAATTGTTAAATAGTTAACGCAACTACGTTACAAAGGTGTTACATATTAACATCATTCTTTGTTTTACTATGTTACATATGCAGCCACCTAGGCCGCATCATAACAAATGTAACGATGTTACCAATGTTTTTCAGCTTCTGAATTGTTAAATAGTTAACGCACCTACGTTACAAAGGTGTTACATATTAACATCAATCTTTGTTTTACTATGTTACATATGTTTTACTTGGAACAACTATATTACATATGTTTTACATATAAATTACGGTCATTACGCATAACAAATACAACGATGTTACCATTGTTTTACATATAGTTTTTAGTGGAGGGGCGCCTAGGCAGCCTCCTAGGCCGCATCATAGCAAATACAATGATGTTACCAATGTTTTTACCTTTTTCAGTCTAGTTTTTTTAATTTTTACATTTTTTTGGCCTGTAAATGAACCGAACGTTTACTAAACAAGTAAAAAGTTCGTTCATCAAAGTTTTTTTAGTAAGTAAATGAACATGAACAAAATTTTTTTGTTCATTTAATTAAACGAACGAACCTGAACACACGTCCCATTTGTTCATTTATGTTTGTGAACGTTCGTTTTTATTCGTTCATTTACGTTCGTTTATATTTGTTCGTTTAAGTTCGTTTATGCTTGTTAATTTAATTTTATTAATAAATCAATTCATTTATTTTAAAAATCAGTGATATATTTATGTTCTTTATAAACTAACATGCTTGTGCCATTTTATTTTACAGGAATTTTAATGAATTTATAAACTGAAATGAGTTAATATCAATCCAAGTTTAGAATTAATTTGTTTGTAAATGCACCTATATTACAAAGATGTTACATATTAACTACAATATTTTTTTTATTATATTACATATGTTTTACTAGGAACAACTATATTACATATGTTTTACGGATAAATTGCGTTTGTTACACAAGGTTTACATATAACAACTTAGATAGCTTTTACTGTGAACAACTATATTACATATGATTTATATATGATTTACACATAGGACTTGTTGTACATGTCAAAATTAGGTTATTGGGCATGATTCATGTAATTGCAAGACAAGGGTTTTGATCTCGTTATCGTGAATGTCGAAAAGTAGGGAATAACAGGCACTTTTTGTTTTTTTTATTAATGTTAAATGTGGTTTAAAAAAATATCTAGGGTGTTTGTTCTTTTTTTATGCTTTCATAGAAGTTGTCTTTTGATTTTATTATGAGAAGTTTTTTAAATGTGTTCGAAATGTGCGACATGCGTCGTAGTTACACTTATGTTACGTATATGTTACATTTAAAGAATCAGTTTCAAGGAATTTTTAAAATATTTTAACCGATGTGACAGGTCATGATTCCACCTTTTGTACCTTATGTACTTTTTTGTAACATCTGTGCATTTAGTCATGGTAGTCATAAATAGTGATAGAACAATGTGTATTTATATTCAATATGTCAACGTGATTCATGTGTTCATGTTTGTGTGTTATAGGATCTATTTAATTAGGAACAAGTATGTATTATTTATTTACAGTCGATTACGCTAGGCAAGAACATTATTGTATTATATCGAAACAGTGGTGGGCTGGCGCTGGACTCTGAGTATGCCCTATACATATACTGAGTTCGATGTAATAGGATAGTGTTAGTGCGTAGTGTTATGACAAATATTATGACAAACAAATATAAACAAATCGTAATGCGTAAGCCAGACTGAGTATTATTATGGATGACGATTCGTAATAATATTTATGTCGAACTTATAATTTCGAGTAAACATCAATAAATGCGCAAAAACGACCAAAAACGTACGTAATTACGGGTATACACGTAATTATATTCGTTTAACGGTCTGACTACGAACGAAAAGTAAAAATAAGTAAATTATCTCATTTTATATTTTACAATTTTAAAACTCATCAAAAACAATTAAAGAAAACTATTTTACAATTCAAGATATTTAATGTCGTAATCGTAAGAACGCGCGCGTAAAAATACACGAAACCGAACCCGAACATGCGGGGAACCAACGGGGGCATCAAAACCCTTATTTTCTTCCATTTTCCTCAACAAGTGCAGCTCTCACCTCTCTCTTTCTCATCAAATTCGAAACCTACATTTCTCACTAGAAAAACTTCACTAAATCGCTCATATCTTCTTCGTTTCTACACCAAATAGCGCATATAATATATTGAAACGACCGTCTCGATGAGAGGAATCTGGAAGTACAAGGGATCGGAGCCGATTCGAAGTATTCTGGCCAGAATCGTAGAAAGAAGGTACGTTATTGTAGGGTACTATTCATCATCTTCCTTGTTTAAGCACCGAGTTTCAGCTCGTTCCAGTTACAAACCCAGGCTCGAAAATGAGTTATAAACACTTGGGAGAACTTGGATTAAGATTATTAATGGCCAAGCAGGTCGATGGTAGCATCTGGAACTAAATATCGACGGGAATGATGCTGCAGAATCGATGGACTGCAGTTTCCAAATAATTAGGCTGGCATCGATTTTTTTTGATATTTAGTAGGCCAGATAACCATCGAACCTTGTTACCAGAACCATCATAAACTCAATCCAAGTGTAATGGGAAAAAGTCTTGTTCGATTATATTAGTCTGGGGATGATAAGAATGCTGTGAATGAAGTACCGAACCACATCACTAATAATGGGACACCAACCAATTAAACTCAAGTAATGTTAGGACATTGTGGACCATCTATGCAACTCAACTAATTGATAATTATTCTCTGTGATGCTTGTTACATACCACCGACCCAAGATAATAATAAGTAAACATTAGCCAATCAAACTCAAGTAGTGGCGGATTGAAAATATTAACATCGAAGGAAAAGTGCTGTTTGAAATCCCATCGATTTTATCCTTATCTATGGGTAGTGTTTTGAGCTTAACCGAAGCTATTCCAACATAAACAGCCATGCAAGAATTTAAAATCAACATCCTATCTTAATTGTTAATCCAAGGAGTTTAGAACCAATAAACTTAAGTGTTGGACGAGTAACGAAAGCTAACATCGACCAAGAAGGAACCATCGATAATGATAATATCGATGGTATACCTTTGAACCTAGGATGATCGACTCTACTAAGTTCGACTGTCCCACCATTCTAAAGAATGTCGATATTAGTTGTTTGGTCCATATATGAGTTCTAAATCCAAGGATTTTCTAAGTTCTACACTAATGAACTTTCAAATGATTATTTAAGCTTAAAAGAATCAAGTAGGGTATTATGACCCTACTTTGATTCTAGTGATTGTGGGATTAGTTTTATTCTAATTAAGTCTAACTTAATTTAGGAATAAAATTTTAACATGATCATAAAAGCTTAAAACACATAAACATTTTTAAAGAAATACATGGAAACAAAAGGTTATCAAATTCATCAACACTTGTTATTTTTACGCGTACAAGTTGTGCATAAAAGAACATGACACATTCTTTTTCATGAATCAATTATCAATCAAGTGACTTAATCACGATATTCAAATTCATACAACGCTTTTAAACATAAGAACAAGTTATTCAAGAAGTAACTGTTAACAAGTAATACAAGTCGACCAGTTAACATAAGTCGATCAATCAATCAAAGTTCATAACATTATAAATCTTATATTATATGTATGATTACAATGATATTGGAATCAGTTAGAAGTCTTGTTTCTTGCAACTTATTCAGGTTCAGAGTCTACTGCTGTCAGGTGAGAACATTAGCCCTCTTTTACTGTTTTTCAACTGTTTTAGGGTGGAACACGTGACCAAACACTCTTTATACAAACATATCTCATATACAGGATTCATGCTACTTTTCAACAATTACAGGTTCCCTTTACAAATTTAAGGGATTTCTCAACTATGTCTAAATGTTTTATCAACTCTTAAACATTTTCTACTAAAAAGTTTTATAAAAGAGTTTTATAAATTATTTTACAACCGGTTTTACATAAAATGTTTTATAAATGTTAAACACTTTGATGGATTAAGTTTTACAAACTCTTACGAGCTTTTAAACTATAAACCGTGTTTTAAAATAAATGTTTTATTAAATGTTTTCGTTCAAACCTTGTATTCATACAAGGTTTTCTATCACCGGATTCAATCAAGGGTTTTCATAGTGGTATAAATCAAAGGATTTCAAAGTCATGGTAATCAATCATGGGTATTCAACCAAAGGTTTTCAGTCAAAAGATTAAATCTTAAAAAACTTAAAGCATGGTGTTCATCGTTGTGAACAAACTTATACACACATCAAGACACTTATTTAATCTTATTCTTATTCTTATAATGTTAGTACTGGGTGATCACAACAAGGGAAAGCGGGACACGTTTTGGTTACGCCAAGGCTGCGGTTAGCGTTTTAAATTTGTTTTAAAAACTAACTGCAGATTGGTTGCATTACGGTAATATGGATTTGCTGCTAATTAATTTTACTAGCATAGGTCATATTGACCGGGTACGTCAACATGGAGTTTGACTTTTGAGTAAACTCATTAGTACAACTCGTGTTGAATGCGTTGCTGACTACTTTTCTGACTTCAAACGTAGTTTGAGACTGGATTATATGTTGGCTTTTCTAGTACACAGTCGTTAGACTATTTGCACACGTTGTTTTTACTTGATGTTAGTTTGGGTTGCAACTATCCATGTTATTTTCATTCAATGCTTTATACATATGTGTTACAATGCAGATTTATATTTACAAATGTTAAACCTATTGTTCTCACCAACAACTTTTGTAGTTGACAGTTACTTTTCACGTGTTTCAGGTAATCAGGTTTAGAGCTTCACAAGGACAACTAAGGAGACCATAGTTAAGATAGAACAAGATGAAGAAACAAGCTAGGATGGATTAGAAACTCACATAATCCTGATTGTTTAATTGTCTTGTCTGAGTCTTATTTTGTAAACAATATTTTTGGGTCTGTAGTTGTCAGTCTGTTGATAGATAGAATGTCTGTAACTAAGCATTGGTCTAAACTTTATGAAATATAGTAATGCATTGTGTTTTTTCTTATTCAATACTTGTGCATGATTCAACCATCGATCGTCACCGCGCCGTGGATTCCACACGTGGCGTAGGGGGTGTGACATTTTTAAAGAATCAATTTTTTTAATGCAACTGTTTTAGTTTTAATGTAACTGTTTTAGTTTTAAAATTTTATGTTAATGTGTTATATATGTATATACAACGTTTAAATGTTGTAACATGTCAGTAACTTAAGCGTAACACCACCAGAAAATGGGAGTAAATTTGGGTGGCGGTTTTTGGTATGGAAATGGTGGGTGTATGGTTTTTGAGGATTTGAAAAGTAAAATATTTGTTTTAAGTACAAATGGTAGAAAGACCTATATACTCTTTCTGTACTTTTCAAAGATTTTACCAAACAATTAAATAAATCAAAATACCCAAGATTAATCTCAACCACACAATCTTAAAATCAATGGCTAGATATGTGGTGTTCATGGTTTTCGCATTAAGTAAAGGTTTTCAAATTATCCATACCCTATATGTGTGTGTGTATATATATATATATATGTATGTATGGATTCATTGTAATAAAAACTAAAAAATTGTAAAGAATTAAAAAAATACATTTATAGCCACAAGTTTTTAAGGGTATAAAAGTAATTACCCTTGAAAAACACTAGAATTTACTTTTATACCTTTCAAACTTGTGGCTAGAAATGGTTTTCTTTTAGATATTAACTTACATTGGTTCTCAATTGAACATATATATATGTATATATATATATATGTATATGTATATATATGTATATATACATATATATATATATAAAGGGGATGGTTCGAATGTCAACCCTTTCTTATTGCGTTAACTAACCGAATAACTACATCTCATTACTTTGGGGCCCACATTAAAGTAAATTTAAAGGTTTATGTTTTTTCATCTTTTTTTATTAATGTAAGTGGCCCTACATTAATTAAAAAAGATAAAAAAACATACACATTTAGATTTACTTTAATGTGGGCCCTAAAGTAATAAGATGTAGTTATTCGGTTAACGCAATAAACATGGGTTAACATTTCATCCTCTCCCTATATATATAGCGATTGAATACTTTGAAAACCCGATCTTTAAAAGAAAACCCTTAAACCCTACGTGGACCTTTAGATCAAACTTTTTTTATATTTTAATTAATTAAACAGAAAAAAAATTGTGGTTCAGAATTAAAGTTGAATATTTTATTGTGGTTTTTAAGAGTAAAACACCTGTTTTACTTTTTTAAGGAAATAGGGAAACTCAGAGATTTGATGTCGAATGTTCGTGGAGTAATGAAGTATATCATGGAAGTTCCTATAATAACTCACAGGATCTCCAGATTCGCTCCACCCATATGTGATGCTGAGATCTCAAAGTGATTTCAAACTCACACCCTGAAGTTATATGATGGGACTATTGTCACACCCCGAGCCGGCGGGATAGGATCGGTTGTCCCGTCGGGCGGAAGGTTCCCGGGGCGCGATATCGTGAGTGATAATCGGATTGATCAGATTGTTATATGGCACATGATACATAAATGAGAAATGCTAAATATGATAGAATTACAAAGTTAAATTACATTAGTATTGTTTATAATTTAACAATGTAAATCTACTATTAACATCATAAGTTTCTATCTTGTATTTACACAAGATATACAAAATGGTATGTGTATGATGTCTTCAAAAGTATGCAGGTCCAAAATACTAAGTCTTCTAATTGAAGTCCTAGCCCAGAAGTAATGACTTCCTAATTGACCTGTTCATCACCTGAGAAGTCATGCAAAAAGATCAAGTCAACACATGGTTGGTGAGTTCATATAGTTTCGTAAATTTGAAAATGTTTTGAACCCTTCTTTCGGTAAAGACCCTAACCTCATTAACACCACATGTATCATCCAGACCGGTATGCTTATATATAGGGCATACCCCTGGGTCAAGGCTACAACCCCGCCCAGACGACGTCCCACCACATACTAATCCGCATAGGACATTGTTGTTAATGATAATTAGGCGTTTTTACCCTTAACACCATTCCATAAGTGTGACACCCGGCAATTTCAGGTAAATTGCAACTCTTATATTCTTTACATTTCACATTCATACTTGTTGCATTTCATTTAATTATGTTTAATTAGATGAGTTGAACACAAACAACTACAAAACGATAGTTCGAGGAACTATCGAATCATACATTGCACATTGGTTTTGAAACCAAGTGTGGCAACCACAACACTAACACAAAACAATAATTCGGGGAATTATTGAATTGTGCATCACACGTTGATTTGGATTAATCAAGCGTGCAAACACTTCATTAGACACGAACACAAACTACTGAAGATAATTCGAGGAATTATCGAAACACACACCGAGTCTCACGAACGTTGGTGATCAATCAAACTTATATTTATTACATGATTATGTGCTAAACATA